>VWZO01017546.1:0-146095 GCA_013396975.1 Bucco capensis
GCACTGAGCAGGGGTGCCAGTCACTAGATCATCTGCCTATAGTTGCTTCCCACAGTCAGCAGCAGCAGGTAAGCCTCACACCTTCATTATTCACCACACAACAGATACTCACTTTTTCCCCTGTAACATCACTGAGTAAAATGGCATTGTCAACAAAAGTGGCAAGAAGAAAGAGATTTTTGTCTTCAACCAATTTGCTGCCACTGCTGCTGGAAGCTTACAAGGAGCAAGAGGTTAAAAAAAACCAAAACAACCCAATCAACAAAACACTTTTGAGTAGTTCAGTGACACAACAGTTGGAGTTTCAAGATGGAATGTTAAGAATCAGAAGTAAATGCCTGAGTGGAGTAATTTTGAAGCTGGAGCATTACCTCTAGATGGTGCTGCTGTTCTGCCATTCCTCTGTTAAGGCACATGCAAGATTAAGCTGTTAGAATTTCTGCTAATTTCTTATTGTAACACAGCAGGTTTAAATCTAGAACCATAGAGAATAATTTCATTTCTTCTTCAGTAAAGGGGCAACAACAAGTACATAGCAAAGCAAAACCTGCAAGATCAAAGAAGGTCTATCCAAAGAAGGACAATAAAGTTGGTGAAGGGTCTAGAGAAAAGATATTATAAGGAGCAGCTGAGGGAACTGGAGTTGTTTAGTCTGGAGAAAATGAGGCACAAGGGAGATCTTTTCACACTTTACAACTATGTGGAAAGGAGGTTGTAGCAAGGTGGGGGTCAGTCTCTTCTCCCAGCAACAGAACAAGAGGGCACAGCCTCAAGTTGTGCTGAGGAGGTTCAGGTCGGATATTAGGAAAAAATTCTTCTCTGAAGGAGTGGCTAAACTGTGGAATGGGCTTCCCAGGGAAATGGAGTAGCCACCCCTGGAGGAGTCAAAAGAAACCATGTAGATATTAGGGACATTGTTTAGTGATGGACTTAGCAGTGTTAGGTTAATGGTTGGACTCAATGATCTTAGAGGTGTTTTCCAACCTTACATGATTCTAAGACAGCAATAGCAAGAGAGAGCATATCCCAACCATTTCAGTGACCACAGTTCAGGTCTCAAAGGATTGTAAAAAGCAAACTAAAGAGTTTTAGGAAAATAATTAGATGATAAAAAAGCTGAAGCTAAAGAGCGGAAATGCATGTGATGATAGATGAACTAGGAATGGTATTTTCAGCTCCTTGAAATGACTGAGTTGCAGCTAGCAATTGCATTTTATTCTGCCATTCATTAGCAGGAAGAATAAACTGTGTTGCTGTACACTGATTAGTATCTAGCTTGGTATATACACCAAAGACCTTACTGAAACATTAACTCCACACTGCTGCAGTCAAGCTGCTTTTGGAACTTACATGATGTTACCAGAGAGCTGAAAATGTGTGATTTAAATGGAGATCAGCTATCAAAGGTACAATTATATACACATCTCATACCAACTCTGGCCTGTGGTGCAACTGCTTAATATGGATGCTTTAAGACACCCAGTGCAGTGACTCCTCTAGAAGTTGTTATGTTATGGAGTGCAATGCTGGGGGTAATGGCATGCATTGTAATACTAATGTAATTGCAGATGTGTACAGACCTGGAATGACTCAGGAGATGACACAGTCACTGGAATCTGGCTAAGTGGACTTAAGAAATGCAGTTGCTCAAGTGTGATGATACCGTACTGTCCACTGCACAGTGAGGTGCTCCCAGTTCAGGAAGGTATTTCTGCAAGAGAATCCTTTTTATGCAACAGTATAGAGCCAGAAAAATGCTTGCTACATTTTGTTCTCCTGGGGTGTTTGTTATCCCCTTTCAGATGATGCCTGCATGTTTCCAAATGGTTAACTTAACATTACTCTGCATCATCTCCTTTCCATCCACGCAAAAGAAACCTGATTTCCCTTGCCTAACATACAAAAACTCTACAGCAGAAACAGAGAACAGTAAACCAGCTCATTCTGTTCAATTCCTTTCACAGGCTATGCAAACTGATCAGATTTGAAGAATTAAGAAGATTTTATAGCTGGACAAAAGATAACCTAACCTCTTGCATGCTGAAAAGGAATATATTGTTCTGATAAAACATTTAAGATGGTGCAAGGAAACTCAGCCAGATGTTATTTTAAGTTACCCAAACTGATTTATTGACAATTTCAATGTGACATATTTACAGCACTGTTTCTAAAATAATTTAACAATTTTCATAGATTTATAAAAGTACTGATAAATAGGAGACCCTGACAATTACCAACCACAAATATTTCCCTATGCTACTGAACTACAACAGTAGTTCTTCTCTTTTTTTTTTTTCTCTTTACTTTTCCTCTTTTTCCAAGTCCCATAATGGAGTTGCTTTACCTCCACCCAATGTCTAGAATTGCCAATCCCAAAATACAATAAAATGAACATGCAGTGTGAGAGCTGTACCAGAGCAAGTGATTTCAGATGTTAAGACTACAGTAAAAATATTGCAATGCAAAGTGTCTTCCACACAGAATGTACTTGTGAAAAAATTAAGCTTTTAAAGAGCTACTGGTTTACCTTTATAGAAGTTAAAACCTACAATACTAGTACAGACATTTACAGTAACTTCCAATTCTGTGGTAGTTTTCACATATACCTAAAGAGTCAAACAAAACCCAGTAATTTACAAATACCACTGCATTAAGACAGTGGTTAGTTAGCTTATGGATAAACAAACAAACAAAAAAATGAAGGTGCTGACATCATTTAGGGTTTGGAAATTCCATTAAATTTCATTTTTCTATGATACCAATCATTCTATCCTTGGATCAACAAATTCTTGTAGTAAAGCCATCTGTATCTCTCAGGCAGGAAATCAGTTTGGGAACTGGAGAGAAGATGGACTTGTATGATATGTATCTTAGGTTCTAGGAGACAAAACAGTATTGCCAAGCTGGACAACCTGAATCACAATAAGGAGCAGCACGAGATATTTGTGGGGTTTTTGATTAAAACAAACATTTTTTTTCAAAAAACCATGAAAAAGACACACTCAAGCTAAGCCAATACTTGAAATGTAAAAGATTCTTTTTTCATTTGCATCACTGAAGCCCCATAACACAGTGTACACAAACAAATAGTCATTGTTGAAAGACATATATTGCACAGCTAATAGGTGCAATACCAGAACACTGGTATCCCTAGCACAAGTTTTCTATTTTCAATAGCTGTTTTGAACTATGCTATTCAGAACAACTCCCAAGTCAATGCTCAAAACCATGAAGAATGGTTTGTGTACATACCTAATCCAAAAGTGTTTCCACAAGGTGAGAAAAAACACAGGCACTTAAGATTATTAGTGCATGAAAAGTTATAGGCCACAATTGCATGACTATGAACAGTTCAGTACCAATAAGGATAAAACTAAACAAGGTCTTCCACTGATCAGATCTAGAAACAAGAACTGTTCACAAAGCACTAATAAGAAAACCATTCTCAAAACAGTATTCCAACAATACATTTAGACATTGAAGAAAAAAAAGAATTGCTGCAAAGCCTAATGTAACACAGTAGAAACCCTACTTGGTTCAAAAGATCTAAAGTGTCCAAACTCAGAAGTCCAATTTCTCTTCTTCCCTCCCCTCCCAAAACACCTTTACATGCAGTCCATTAAAATCCAAATGTGCAAAAAGTTATAACCCACCTTTAGGAGTGCATCAAAAATAGGCTGACTAGTCAAAATATTATTTTAGTGGAAATTTTACAGCACCATAACTAGAATTCCAAAGGGAGTTCAGAATTCTTGTTCTGACAACATATCTGTTGATCCTAAAGAACCGAAGAAACATTTTGTGCATTTCCTGGTATCTGAAAGGCATGGAGAAAAACCATTCTCATCTATGCCTAGTATCTCACTGTAGTTCAAAATGAAATGAAATAAATCACATTTGTTGGCAATAAGTTCTCCACAAGACAGCATTAGTTGTGAATTTAGTAAATTTGCCAGATTAGGAATGAAAAGTTGCTGGTACCTTGCTTACTTTCAGAAGTACTGGTTTTGGTTTTGTCTTTTCCTTCTAAATTGTGCAGTTTGGCCCCTCCTCAGTAAGTCATTTACTACCAGGCTTTGAGAAAATGCCTAAGGTCCACTTCTGGCCCTCAGCTGAAAGGCAATATACAAACATTATATATACCCATGTGTGGACAGAACGACACACACACACATACATATATAAACATCAGTGTTCCGGTGCTTTTTGTTCTCCTTTCCTGTCATTTTCTTTGGTTCCAAGTCCAAACAAGGAAATCAGAGGACCAAACAAATGGATCATTCTCCAAACCCTTCCATCACTACACATCACTAACTGGAAGGCTTGCATCATCCAGATCCACAAGGCCAGGATCCTGTTCCTGAGTGCCATTTTTCCTTTGGGGTTCTGAGAAGCCCCCTTCAGTCACTTTGGAAGTTGATTCTCTTGGAGCGACAACCTGGATCTTGCAGCTCCCTGGCTTGGCCTTGGTAAAAGAGTCGTGAAATCCTCGCTTCTCCAAGGCAGGGTATTTGGTGTGAGGGTTTGGGACCAGAGGGCTGCTGTGAGGGGCTGTGGAATGTGAGGTGGCTGGGGCTGGGGTGGCAGAACGGACAGCATGGGTGGGTTCGGAAGAAGACTCGGTATGCTCCTGGAAAAGAAGAGTGTGTGTCAGATGAAGTCACTGACATCATGTTGGAAAGGTGCAGTTTCAGACTTTGCTCTCAGGAAAACAAAAAACAATTCAAGACAGAAAATACACAAAGCAAAGCTTCAGCCACAGCAGCAAGAGGCAGGTGCTTTCTCAAGGCAATGGATTGTTAAATGTGAGCTTACAGCAGTATGTGACAGCAACATCAGTTTCTTCGTTTCAGGAAGTTAAATGTCTCAAATCAAGCTCAGTAGCTCGTTAGACATTCTAATAATAGTCCAGAAAACTGAAGCTTCTCATTTTACTAAGATATTAAGTAACCTTTTGAAGCTACACACTTTAAAGGCCATTCAAAGTAATATTTTTCCAAGAGAAAAAAATGTATTCAAACATATTTCATATATATGTATCAGGCACTCTCATCCTAAATCCTGAAGTAATGCACATTGTACTGTTCCCTCTTCTTAGGGTACCTAACCTCCACCGTTTGTTCCAAAGACCAAATTATTTTATACTATAACAATTCCCAAAGTTAATGGACTGAGAAGAAACCAAATCTTCAAGCTATTCCTTCTAACTGACAAGTTACTTTCTTGGGTCTGTTATTGTCAATTGCCATTTTGTTGACTTTACATAACTCTATTACATTGATGATGGGAAAATAATCTTCCACTGTTTATTTACTGAGAGAAAAAAGTTACCAGACTGCCTAGGAATGTTTTAGGTGTCTAAAACATAGGCACAGAGTGCCATGAGGTGTCCAAGGATATCCTTCCTGACCTACATACAGCTGCACCTCCAGCTCAGGTTCTGCATCATGTTTATCAGTCAGTAAGGATGTGTCCAGTTCCTAGGGATATCTAAACGAGAGCTGGATAGGTGTTAAATGCTATGACCAAAATCATGTGTGATGATGCAGTGAACACTTCGCTCTGCACGCGCAAGGAGCTGCTGCTGCTTCTGCCATCACCAGCGTTAGTACATGAACTAAAGGACTCTGCAAACCCATGTGTGTACAAAAGTCAGTCACTTTTCAAGCACTTTAGCACAAAAGGAAAAATCAGATGTGTGTCCAAGATGCAAATATATATCCTAAATGAAATACTGATTTATTTTCCAACAGCAGTTTTCCAAGTTTCTTTTAGAATGCTATGACATGAATTCATAACTTTAAGCATAGTGGAGTCTGCTAAGTACTACTGTATTTCTTTTTACAGATTGGTATTACTAGGTGAAGGAGCTGTGGAACTTTTTTGGACTTCAGTTTTATGTTCAATTTCTGTGAAGTATTTCACATTACTTACATTGCCTTATACCTGACTTGATACTCCACTTCAAAACCAACATTTGCATTAGGAGAACATCTAACTTAGTGATTTATCTCCTGTTGTTGTTCTTAATAATTTCAGTTCAAACAGGACAAGAGTAAAAGCTATTAGGACAAGATCTCAATAACACACTTTTTGCTAAATTGAACTGAAAGATACTCAGATTTTACTACCCACACTGACTGTAATTTCACAGTTAAGAGACTCTGCTGCTGTATTACTCCTAAGGGGTACTGCTTTGAACAGGGAACCAATTAGACATTAAAATGCTTCTACATTGGAACTAATCATTTCATGCAAAGACTTATAAGCCATGCAAATCAGGCTATGATATAACCCTTCCAATTACTAGTTAGGAGGTGCAATGAGTGCACACATCTGTATTAGTTGGTGTGTAGCTTAAATTTAATTTGGCTTTTGCACAGTTTCAAAAAAAAAAAGTAAAGTAAAATGGAAATATGAACTCTCATGCAAATTAGCTTGAATACTTCCTTACTAAAATGACATCACTTAGGTTTAAAGATACAGTATGCTTCGAAGTATAAATACATGTTTTTGCCACTTTTAATTTCCAATCATTTTAAAAGTAAGGGAAAAAAACAGTGCAAACCTGTAAACGAATGATAGAATTGATGAGTTAGTTTTCAGTAATGGTAAATGACAACAGGTAGCATTATTTTTTTAGTGGTTTTTCTAGTGCAAATTAGTCTCTAGTCCTAGCCCTCTGTTAAGAAGGCAAGTTTACATGAGAGCCCACATACGTGCTGCATTCACCAGTTCTTGATGTATACCTCTGTATACAAGGATTCGACAGCCTTCTGGCCTGCCGCATCTGGAACACAGTGCAAAGCTAAGATTAGAGTAACCTAGACTTGGGGAAAGAAGAGAAGAGAGGGAAAAAGAAAGAAGTGATGCAGACAGTCATAGCTAGATTGCTCAGTTAGCCCCACAAAGGAGAGCATACACAAAGAAAAGTTATCTGCATATTTTCATTCCCCCCAAAAAGGGCCAGAATTTATGATAGAAAGTTTTCTTTAAAAGCATAAAACAGCTCCCAGATGCACAAAATATATGAGAGCTTAGACTGACTTAACAAACACTTTATCAGTGCAAATGTATACACAAAGGCCAGATTTAAATGATTAGATTTCAGATTATGGGGGTAATGATATATTCAGCTTATTCCAAAACATCCCATAGCCAGGAAATGAAAACCCATAGTTTGCAGGATCTGAACTGCAAAGTATTCCACTTGTCAAAGCTGGACATACTTGGAGATACTGTGACACTGCAGTAACCCTCACTGCTTTACACAAATTCAAGTATTTTGCACTGAACATCTGATACAGTTTAAATGTAAGTATGGATGAAATGCTGGCACCAACATGGCTTCACAAATATTGTCACAGTGCCCCAGATTAGTAATGCTTGGTGGGTGTTCACCCTACATTTCCAACAGCAAGAACTAATTCACGCGTGCAGAGATCTCTTGGAGAAGTTAAAGTTGAGTCTGTATCTGCATGTACAATAAACTAGCAACAACAGAGAATGACCATTTAGCAGTGAGTTGTTAAAAACAAATTAGGATACTGTCATTTGATTGCAAAATTCAGCAATTAGCAGAAACACCTTGCAGGAATTAGGACGTTTCAGCTTTAAATTCCAAACTAGTAGTAGTGACAAGGATCATACTGAACTCAGAAGAATTTTTCTAGGTTAGCACTTGCATTATCTATTTGTTCAAGACAATACAATGCACATACAGCTAAATTTAGGTAAGACTAACGTAAGTGCTCAATTAAAAACACCAAATATTTTATGCCAGTCCATGAAAGGTCATGCAAAGATGCCACTTTACTACAGGACAGGACAGAAGACAGGCAAAAAGAGAAAAAAAAACCCAACAGCTAGAACTTCATATGCAGAAATGAACAACAACTAATCACATTTTCTCTGAAGTTCAGAGTAACATACGGAAGCTGCTGATCTTCCAGGTCCTCGTTGTGCTACAATGGCCCCAGAAATTGCTTTTATCCAACTGTGCATGTCTTCTGGACTGTCTGCCTGTATCAAACAAGATCAACTGTATTTAACATCATCAGATCAACTTTCCCAGTGTCCTGACCATCTCCATTGAAATGACAGTCTCATCCTACTATTTGGAGTAGGGGTAGGGTGATTTCCACAAGGTTGAGGAATAGAAGGGGTAAGGGTAGCCATCTCACTGAGTTTAGCAGGTTTTCACAATGGAACCCCTTGCTCTATAAACTCCTCCTTAGAGAGGAGCTTTGGTCTGGTTAGATCCAATCTTACACCTGATCAATGGTTTATCAGTAAGAATACTGGGGAAAATTTGGAATATAAGAGGAAAAGGAATGCCCTCCTGTTCAGTCACAAGATTCAGAAGAGACCTCCTTGCCCTCCAAACTTCTTCAGAGAATAAGGTTAGATCTCCCTCAATAACTTCGCAACTAACCTGAATCTGGGAACTCAATTCAGTATTTCAAAATGAGAGATTTAAAATACTGAGTTGATCACACAGAGATGCCAACAGAATCAAATTAGGATTTATTGTTCACTGCTTTTATACACTACCAACACAACAGTTGCTGTTATGTGGAGTACTTCTTATATGCACCTTTCTCAAACAATGAAGATCACATTCCCTCTGAAAAATCACATTATAGTTCAATACAACTTAAGAAGCAAACCAGCAGTGCTTTTGCTTTAACTAGGCAAAACCAGGAGACTGCCATAAAGTTTAAAATGAAAGAAATTACCTGTACATAAAAGGTTCGAGAAGTTGTTACAATTTCAAAGAGATTGTCTCTCATCATTATATCACTGTAAATGAAACATACAAAAATGCTTCAAGAGCAAGCACAACACTATTTTAAAAAAATTAGGATGTGCAGTGAACCAAAGCATTTGTTGTCTGAGGACCTTTACATTTATTTATCACTCTACTCTTGGGTTTTTTGCAAATACCAAGTAGAAAGAAAATCAGCATCTTTTACTTATTACCAAGATTCTCTAGTTTCAGTGGCACAAGTGCTACTGTATATATTTTGAACTGGAACATTCTAAACCATTTCAAGTTTAAAAACATTTATTTTTCTAGTCAAATTTCTAGAAAATTTCACATTTTATGCCTTTGCAAAGTATTAGTCCCAAGTAGCAGCCTGCTAAAAAACACTACTACAAAGACAATTAATTCCTTAGTATATTGCCATTCAGCGGGAGGGAAACAGCAAGAGGAAGAGTGTTCTCATCTAGATTCAGACATGTAACATTAGGTAACATCCTCTAATGGTTTAGACATTATATAAGCAGCACAGAGACTCCTAAAATTGCTGCCTCAAATCAGTATCATGACTGCATGATACTCCTTTGTTCCACCCATGTCCAATGCATTTACATTCTACTGAATATTACAAGTTTGAAACACATACAAATGCAGAACCCTCAAAACCAGTTTTAGGCACAAAACTACTTGCTGTCCTGTAAGTAAAGAGTATCACAGATGTATACATCAACCAAAGCTATTAATAAGTTCTTCACTGTTTCCAATGAGCAGCCCAGCCTTGACAAGAGCAGTGTATTACATCCCATGTAGCTACCTCAGTGCTTCTTTCCTCACCTTTGTTTGCATTCCTGAACTTTATGGACCTCCTTAAGTGGTATCACTCTGAGAGGTTCCTTTTCCTGACAGAAAAAAGGCAAAAATATTTCAGTAGAGTATATCTAACAACTATAATATAGTCTAAAAGTCAAAAGGTCAGGACAGTTGACAGCAGCAGAGTTATGTAAATGATTTTCAAGGCAGTCACTTGGGCATAAGGTGATGTCCACTGCAGTACAATCTACTTTTGTTAAGTATTAGCCCAACCATGGCACTTGCAGCAAAGAGGAGGTGAAATCAAGAACTAAAACATTCATTCACCTTACCATAACAGAAACAACTACCCCTGCTACCTTCCCCTAACTAGATCAGAAATTGAATCTGGTCTCAAGCAGCTTATTTCAGTAAAATTGTGATTATATTCATTTGCTATGAAGTGCTACAATACAAGGTGCATTAAGTGTACTTCAAGACATGGCTTTAAGTAAAATTGCATCCTATACTTGATACAATTAAAAAAATAATACAAAGAAATCAATCCTACCAAAACCTGTAAAAAAGCAAGAATTCTTGAAGCATACAAAAATCCTGTTACCATAACAAAAAGAAGTGTTACTTCAAAGTGTTATACTACAGGAAAAAGTGAGTACATTCAAACAGAAATACTTTCACTTTTGCCATGACAAGGTAAATGGCATGCACACTATTGTTTTCCTGTACTTGTTTATTTGTGTTTTACTGCAACAACTTATTTTACCCCCTAATGTGTTTCCTTTAAGCAATGCTACAATGGACTATTTCAGTTGGCTTCAGCTTACAGACAAACCAAAGCTGTTAGCTCTGGAATGACTCTCTACAGTATCTATTACATAGAGTTAAGATATTTATGTTGTTACAGCAAACAGCAAAATTTCACCCAAATACAACCATCCTCAAATACCACTTTCTATTAAATCCCCTGTCTCCATAGCAGATCTAACCTACAGAGTTTAAAACTCAATGTTTTCAGGTATTTTGCCCTTCTTCCTCCCAAAGATTTAGAAACTTACCAGTTCAGACTTGAAATATCCTATTGTGTTTTCATCTAGCTGAAAGTATCTTCTCTTCCAGTTCTTCATCTGTTAAAGGAAAATAAGTAAATATTTATCATAAAATATATTTGCAGGTGATGAATTTTTAACATATTTATAATTCTACTAGAAAGATATACTATAATTCATAATTATAACAATTCATCTATAATATTTACAATTTTATCTATGTAATGTACTTCTGTACATTATATATTGTGTACTTTTATATATATAAAATACATTTACATATATAATGTACTTATTTTGTTGTAGATATGTATTATAGTACCCTCAAAATAATTCTAAAAGAATATATTAGGCAGAATCTTTCAAACTGCAAAACTTAAATATCTGGAAGCTGCTGTTTCCACTGTAAGAATTTTTCACCAACCTGCACTGAAACTGTAGCAACTCGGCAGCAAAAATACCCTGTCAGAATGTTAAAAGATGGCACATTAAAGGTTTCTAGTTTATTTTTAACTAAAAAAAGAAGTAGTATAAAAACAAGCTCCATAATCCAAGACAAAAATGAGTTTGAGGACTCACAAAGCATGTGTATCTTGCTTAATCTGAACTATCTGTTCCTGCTTTTTGCAAGGCATCATGTGAGGAGTTCCACTTGTGTTAATCAATCTGATAAGTTGTACAATTCTTCCCTTGAAAAATTAGCTTTTTCTAAACATTTTAGTGATTTTAAAAAAAATGCAGACACTGAACTTCTGCCTTAATTTAGATGCTTTTAGTAAGCAAAACAAGGGCCTTTACATAACTGTAGAACAGAACAACTCCTAGCTGTATGCACTAACCATTGAGGGAAAGTCTGGGCACATAACTTTTCCTCTCCAAATCACCTCCAACAACCTAGCACTGAAGAAAGTAATGAAAAGAAGTAATACAGACATAAATTACATGCTACTTGAGGGCAAACCTTATCTTCAGTCAGCCTTAATACTGTCAGTAGCGCTAAAGTTACTGTTAATTATGTCTTTTTTGTCACTGGCTACTTGATAAGTAAAACTACCACTTTGGGACCTTTGCTCTTGATTAATGAAACACACAGATCTCAAATACTTACCACTGCTCCTTGTTTTACACAGTATCCAGCTTTGATAATAGCATTATCTGTGGGATGCTTAGCAGGGTAATAAGGAAGGTGACTTTGGGACCGTTTCAAATAGTTCCTATCACTCCCTTCACTGCACTCACTGATTTCTTCTTTCTAGGAAAATAAACCAGGAAAGCTCAAGTTATAGTCTCAGGTTCCTTTTAAAAGTCAAAGAATAATAGTTATAATAGGAAAATGTCATCTCCCATTTGTGTGAAAGGATAAAATACATCAATTGATTTTTAGACAACTCACAAAGACGCTCCAAGGGATCTGGTTCAGTACTTGCAAGCTCCATTTAGAAACTACACTAAGAAAGTGCTGATTATTCTCAAATAATATTGACAAACACCCAGTGAAGAAGTTCAACTTTAAGTGTAATTCAGGTGTTTACATGTCATTTACATGATATTAATCCAATCTAACTATTTTCAGCTCAAGAAACTTCCAAAGGTACAGGTCTGTATCTTTAGTAGTGCAGTGATTCTTCTTCCACAAGCTTGTCCAATCTCTCAAACTGAGGAAAGTTTCTTGCTTCCATGACTTTGTTTTGGGTAAAGAGTACCTTTTCTTTTATTACTCAAAGAAAGAACTTCTTCCCTTAGCTTCACTTGATTATTAGCTTTGTTTTCCAGTACGAGAGCTATGGGCTTTAAAAGACAGTTTGCACCCTACACTCCTGCCAGCCATGAATTTGTAGAGCTCTTACATCCTCCTTCTGCGATTTCTTTGTACTAACCTACTCAATTGTTCCTCATCTGGAGACCTTTCCACACAGACCAAACATCCTTGACATCACTCTCTGAACCCTTCTGGTTCTAGTTTAAGATGAGAACAAAACTGGACACAGTAATCAAGACAGGATTAAAGACAAAGAAATAAAATCCTGGTCAAAGACAGGATTTATATAGCAACAAAGACGCTTTCTGGTTTACTCCTTTTTCTAGTAATTTCTAGTATTTGTGGGGTTTTTCCTCCACTGCTACTGAACACTAAGATGATAGCCACAGTGTGACTAACTCTTACCTCATGCTCAAGTGGAAATGCTTATTTCACAAACTAGTATTTCCTATAAAAACTAGGATTGTTCTTCCCAGAATCCCTTACATCACATTTTCACTGAATTTTACTTGCTATCTTCTTTGTCCACACATGCCCTTTCATAAGGCCTATCTGCAATAGTTTAATCTGCTGTCATTCTTACTACCTCTAATAACATAGTGTATGTATAATCAGATGACTTCATGTCTTGTCCACCTTTCCTGGCAGTTCAGACAGAAGTTTGGCATTGTTAACACCAACAAATAATTTCACACAGAGACTTTTGGCATATTAATCAAGAGCTGAGGGAAGAAAACAAATCAATACTCAGTAATTCTTTATAGTCTTATATAATTCTCTATAATCTTGTATAAAGGAAATAAAATCCTCAAGAAAAACTAGGCATTATCAACAAAAGATACACATCAAAGTATCAGTCCCCTGAGCAAGGCAAGAACCTGACAGCTATACTGTGATACATAACCTAGTCTCACCTTTTAAACAACAAAGCTTCCTCTATCAAATACTAGCTCACTTGTTCTAAGACTATTACCTGGGTAGGTGTAATGATAGGAACACCACCAACAATTTCTGTCCTGTAAGAGACTTGCTTCTTTCCACTTGGGCTTTCAGCTTGACGATTTGCATTATCCATTTGACAGAGAGGATCAGACTGCTTTGGTACCTGAAAGTGGAGTATGATAATTAATCTAAGTCTCATGAAGACCTAAAAAAAGCCCTAATCATGACTCAAGAATTATTGTCTTCAGCAGGATTTAACAAATGTTCTCCAATTGTAAAAGGCTAGAAATAGCTTATGTGAAAATCTGTTGCAGTGTTCTCAGAACTAAGTTAATGTTAATAAAGACATTTCACCAGGTGTTTGGAAATCTAAAAATCAATTCCCAGCTCTGCCATAAGTGCTACACTTGCTCTTCAAGAAGCACTGCTAATCTGTAGAAGAACTGGTCCTTTATTTTTCACCTACTTTCAAGTTTAGTAGTAAGTGCTTTAGACTGGAGACGCTTCCGTGCATGTAGAGCTAGAACAGTTAGGCCACAAACACAGGGCAACAGTACTAAGACTTTTGTCAAATAGGATGTCTGACCAGTATGACATTCCAATATTTGGCACAAAAGCTGTGTATTACCTCCAATATATTGCTTAATTCTGTCCAAAATGACTCTACCTAAGACATTTTCATTTATAATCTCCTTTCACTCCTGAAAGTAATATAGTAAATTTGAAGCAACTTCAATAAGAAGAGAACAAAAGCCTCACACCAAAACATCCTAGCTAGTAACCTACTGGGTATTTACATAGGACATCCAAACTCCTTCAGAAAGAAGGGACAGACAAATTGTCTTTACACAGTGAAGTATCATACAGGACTGTGGTACAATCAAAACTAGAAACTGAACTGATGTAGACAAAACCAAAAAGTTACTTTACAGTCTGCTGTGATTCTAGTTCCTGTGCCCAGGGCTGCTTATTTAAAAACACAAAACCAAAAACCAAACAACAAAAAAAATACAAACCCGAACCAGCTTGTAAAGAAGTACAAATAGTTCTCAGAGTACAAATGTCACACTAGGACAGCTTCCTCCTGGCCAAGGGAAGGTGGTACTTAGCAGCCTGCTCAGCTGTGGCCTTAGGCTCGTTTTCTCACTTCCACGTCCCCTCAACCTTGCACAAGCTTAATTTTGCTAACACAGGTACAAGATGACTCCATTCCCAGCCAAGTCTGGTGGCTGAAGGATGACACATTCACCAGGTTATCATGGGCCTCACCCTTTCAAGAGAAAGGGCTTGTAGCCACAGCTTTATGGGTAAGTGCTTCAGCTGTCATGGACTCCTACTTAAAATGTTACAGAGCAAACCCACAACCACCTTCTCATATTGAAGGCATTTTCAAACAGGACTCAAATAGGTACACAATGTGCTAGACTACTAAGGTTCAGAGTTGTTTTGAATTTAGTACTCAGAGTACTAAAAAAAGCCACAACGACTCTTGGAGGATTATGATCTACAGCAAATCATCCCCCCACAAAAATTAGTAACTGAATGATCTTAATTATTTGATTAAATAATTTTCCATACTAAATAACTTCTGAACAGATTAACAGTTCAAAGGCTTGTGCCTTCAAAGACAAAAAATACTGATGATTTCACCAGCCATGTAGAATGCAAGTTAAACATATGATAAATGGCTTCCAGACTAAATTTTAATTTGATGCAATTAATTCTTTATTCCCTCTCTTTCTTGAGTTGGAAACAATTCAAGCCTGGTTATGCTGTGTCCTCCTAATGCAAAAGGCTCTGTGTTTCAGGATTATTTTTTAATTTACTATTAGTATTAACTTTTTTCATAGCCCAAAGGAAGAGCTACATAAAAACAATGCAAACAATTCATGGAACATCCTTAGATAACGTAAAAATGAGAAGTAACTGACAATAAATACAAATGTGTGCCCCACACTCAGAGCCCCTTCCTTGTAAGGGTGTCCTCCCAAAACAGTTTGTGTCATCACTTCCCCAAAACCAGAGAGAAAACAAACCCATAACTTCTGCCTCCTGAAAAGACTGAGGTAATACATGGGATTTACTATCATGTGATAAAGAGCTGCCCTGATACAAACCAGAAAAGTAATTTAACACTTACCAGAAAAATGCATTAATGTTTCTTTGAATCATGGGAGAGCCTTTAGAACATGGCATGATGTGTTTGTTCATTATTTTAGTGATACTTTAAGTAATATAAACTTACAACAACAGGCAAATTATCTTTTCATTGCTTGCAAGCACCTTCTGGTTATTTCAATTAATACTAAATATGGATGGTTAATTTTAAATTATTAAAACCCATCGCATGCTGTAATGAAAAAAGATCATTACATTTTTGTCCTATTTCCAAAGCAAAAAGTAAAATAAACTCCAAGTTTAGGAGGAGTTCTGTACAGTTTCTCCAAGTCTTAGAAAGTCAAGCCAAGACTTGTTTGTGGAGATAAAAAGACTACTAACACCCTACTGGAGGCCAATATTACATTTAAGCACCTTAAGACAGACAGCATTTGAAAGCACTGCTAAATAGCAGCTACACCACTTACTGTGATTTTGGTAGCTTTGTTCAGAACATTCACCCATTCAACTAGGTCCTGCTGATCATTGGCTTGTAGGAAGTATTTTCTCATCCCTGCATTCATAACTGTTAAAAATCATTATGAAAAATTACTAACACTGAGACTTAAGAGCAAACATAACAACATCATATAAAGATTTGATTTCACATGGAAAATCCAGTTAAGTATGTAAGCTCTCTGCTGCAGTTCTTTTTAGAAAGTCACTTTAAGATCCATACATTCACCTGGCAGGCTTGCTTTATTCTAAAAACTCCCTACTTTTTCTTTTCTTTTTTTTTTTTCAAGCTGTCCACTTAAATAACATCATACAGAATTTGTTAAATGATTTTTACTACATAGAAATAAAGCCCTGAATTTTATCAGAGTTTTCTACAGCTCCTTCTCCCTTTTCTCCATTTCCCTAAGCAATAAAGTTTTATACTGGGGGATTTCTACAATTTCTGCTTTTAATTCTCTGACTAGTATCTGTTATCCTTTGCAACAAAATCATGAACTCGACTATGATCACAGATATATATATATATTTAATTTGTTGAAGAATCTGTAGCAATTACTAAGTATATGATGGTCAGGACCAAACAACTTTAGAATAGTCTCAACATATAACCTTAGTTTACCTTAGTAACTTAGAAGAGAAAACGTATTTTTACGAAGTTGATATATCATCTACCTGACAAGACCTAGCATACTTTATCCAAAAAGGACAAACATATTTCTCCATAATAGTTTTAAAAACCTTACTGCTATTTTTCTCACAAATTCTAAAAACTTTTCTAGAACCTACTTAAGGTGAACATTGACTAAAAATCTGCCAGAAGTTTGAAGCTTTGCAGCTAAAGATTTCACTGCTCTGCCTGTAACATGACAGTTCTTCAGGTCATTGCTAGTAGCAAACACATGCTAGAAACACCATCTTCCTTCCCAAAGTGGATGGTTGGAAACAAACATTATTCAATGCAAACAAATTCAAAATACAGAACTGTATAATAAGTTGATTAAAACAACTCCTGGTATTTAAATAAAAAGACAATAAATGTAAAGTTTAGAGGAAAAGTATCAAAGATGCTTTAACAAATCAGAAATATTAAAAGCTTTCAGCCAGCACCTTGGATCATTAGGGTTTTTTAGTGTAACCTTACAACTGATGAAGACAAGCTCCTCTCCACATGCATGTACAGAGAGATCTGTAGATGGCACTGAACTGACATGCTAGGTACTAGTTCAGAATCCCTGAAGCATTACACATGGGTGATTTACCAAGAGTTTCCTGAGTGTGCACAAATGGGGTGGAGCTGTCTTCTCTGGGCCTGTGTAACACTGCACGTGGCATGGGACACCTGAACTCATTGTCATAAAGCCTTTAGGTGTTTTCAGCATCCTCATCTGAGCCAAAACTCTTATGTGAATGCAGCCATACAGAATGGTTAGTCATAAACAGAGCAGAGGCCTAATTCCAGTATCTATATATCCTTTTGTGAATGCTTGTCAAAAAAACTTGGAATTATGGTAAACTCTGGACAAATTACTTAAGAAAAGTCTAGCAAAAAAAGCCCACAAAAAACCATAAGGGGCTTTTATGATTATCTAAAGCTTTCCTCAAGTTTGAACAAGGTAAAGTATCAATAAACCTAGAAGGTACCTCAAGAAAATTCTTTTTCTTCAGTGCAGTAAGCGAAGTTGAAATTTAATGCATTTAATGTATTGACTGAGAGTATTTTTAGATCAATTAAACCAACTCTTTTATCAGTAACACAGACTGAAATATAAAATCACTTGCTATAGCTGACAGGCATGCCATGTTTTTGAAAACACTCATTATTTTTGATTAGTTTATTAATGCCTCAAACTTTCAAACATCTAAAATACAGCTCTCACCTACTCCTCATTAAGCTGCAATACGAAAAGCCACAAAACCACCTGATGAAGAAGCCAACATTTCCCTCATACTAAAGAAGAAATAGGGAACTCAAGCTATTTAAATAAAAATATATGCTACCAGCTGTATCTAGTAACGGAATTGCAGAACTTTATCTTCATTTCCAATTTCTGAAGAATGCACTTGATGCATATGCTGCATGCAAGAACTTACCAAAACAGAATTCTGCCTTTGGCCTTAGCTTAGTTGCATCGCTAACCTAGTAGGGAAATTAAGGTTATAAATATCACTGTGCATACAAAATATACATCAGGCATCACAATTTCTTCTCTTTCAAGTGGCTAAATTTGAAGATTAGCAGCATAGCAAGGTTATTAGGTATAAAGACATAAAGATACAACAAAAAATACTATATTCAATTCAGTTCAAGAAGTGTAAGCTATGGTAAGAAGGCAGTTGAAGCCATAGGTTCCTTAAGTTTAAGGATTTATCACCAGACAAATGTTGAAATCTGGAAACATAACACTTCTAGTTGCATTTAGAATTTCTGCATCTGAACTGAACTTAAAAGTTCAAGAACATTTCATACTGTCAAGGACACCAGTTGTATTTTGGTTCATTAACATAAAAATAATAATAGTCACTTTTCTTCCAAGAATCTCTAAAATGTTGCAGTGTGAAAAGCAGGTGTCCTGTGTTGAGGGGCATTGGCATTTTTACATTACAGAGCAAGGGTGGTGGTGAAGGCAAAGCAGTCTCACATCAAAACCTTCCCCCCCCCCAGAAAGACCCCCCTACATACCACATCACTAGCAACTATGTAAAATAAACAGTGTTCACACAAGAGGCACGCTTGTGCTACCTTCAAAGGGGCACAGAGGTGCACAGGCACAAGGGACCACTCATGATCCCACTGAAAGTGAAATACAAGATTTTAGATTGCTTAAGAAGCCAACTGTGATGTTTAAAGCACAGTAAGCATGGAAGGATGAAACCAGGAAGGACATAATCAGGTCTTCACAGACATTTCTGTTCCCATGATAGAACCAAGAATCAATGACATTTTTTACAAGAATAAAAAACAAAACAAAGAAACACGAGGAAGGTGGGAGGGTGTTGTATGGCAAGAGAAGCAAAGGAAAGGTGAGAAATGAGCAGAAAGACAAGAGAAAGTAAATTATTTTTCTCCACTTATTTGTTAATCTGCTACAAATTTAACCATGGAGACTTACTTCCAAATCTATCTGCAAGAAAATTGAACTAAGTGCATACAGAGTATAACAAACCAAATGTTTTTTAGATTTTTTTCTGTTCCATCTATTAAGGATTATTACCTGCAAGCTATCACACCCAAAGAGTTATCTACAGAGACTTAATTTAACTTCATAAATGGCTTGTCTTTTCTCCAGGACTAACTGGAATTCAAATAATCATAAAGAACTGAGAAATCTTAATTCTATGCAACACAAAGAACTGCCATTTGAAATGACAAACAAGCCCAGACAACATGGTAATTAGTCTGTTCTTATTTGAACCTGGTACTAGTGAAGTACTTGTAACATTTCTCTAAAATCCAGAAGCAAAAAGCTTCACATGCACTATGTGACATGCATTTCAAACTGTCTAAAGCTGAGGCCTTCCAAGGCATTCCTTGGCAGTTATCACCAAAAACTCAGCAGTAAGTGTCTTACATATTATCTTACCTTTGAAATATAGGTGAGTTTAATGACTCCAACAGGTGGAGATCCAGAGGGAAGATTCTGAAACAAATCATGTTACAAAGTGAAACTAGTTTACTCTCAAATCAGTTAGTGTTTACATCAAAAGCAAATAGTTCCACAAACCAGAGGAAAATCTTACGTCTTTTTATAGACAATAGACAATGTACACTTGAAACAGGATCTAAACTACTTGTTTATTATACACACATCTGTTAATCAACTAACAACGAAAGACTGCTAGGAAACAATACCAATAGTAATTGTTTCAGAGGTTCATGTATTTTCCTAGAGGAAAAAGGATTCTTGCAGTTCTGCATCCAGGAAATCCGGAAAGAATACTTTTTCCTTAACAGATGTTGGAGTCTGATGTATTTTAACCCGGGCAAGAGGAAGGGACAAGAAGTGACATTCATCTATTATGTCAGATACTTCAAAGGCCTTCTCACATTTTCCAAAATGGATTTGGAGGGGGGGAAATCACAATCTTATCATTTAATATTAAATTTATTGCACGGAAAGACCACAGTAATTTCTAAAATTACAGTTCTACTTAGCTCTATTTACAACCCAAAAAGGAGCCATCTGTTGTTTTTACATCCTTAGTACACTAGTCTTAACATTTATGTTACTATTCACCACCGCTTAGTAGCCTAGAAATGCAAGAGTTAAAGAACTGAGCATCACAAAATATGGTTGACTTTATTAACTGTTTTTGGTGAAAGTCTTCCTAATTTTATTCCTCCATACAGAATGTTGTTTTCCATATACTTTTTTCCATTATTTTTACTTTCAAAAGGGTTCTTTATGTTATAGCATCATTCTTGCCACTACAGGCCTCCCTGGAGACAGTAAGAATGGTAATGCATCTGCTCTCTGAACCTTTCCCCAGCTAAAGTGCTCTTCATTATTCCACAGTGTCTTACCAACTTCCCCATCACAAGGTGGAGCCTAATGTTCCACACAGAGTCAGGAAGACTGACAAATAATTAGTTTACACTCCACTAGTAACTCAAAGGTAAGAAGGTTAGGTTTACTACAGACTGATATCACTGGATTTATTTTTATTTATTATTTATTTTACTTTTTTACTTTATCAGAATGGTTTTTATCACAGCATACACCAGTTTTATATCCTTTGTATTAGGATAATGATGTATGGTTCATGGTGAATTTAAAAAACACTGTTTCTGTGAACATAGGAACTGATTTTCACAGCTAAAAATAAAGCCCTTCTATCAGCAACAAAGGGCCCACTGAAATTCTGCACACACTGTAGACTCATACTATATGAAGAGTTTCATCACATCAAGGATGAAGAATGCTCTCCACACAGTGCCTTCAGAAAAACTGTTGTTCTTCAAAACTGAAGCAGTGGAAGAAAAAAAAAAAATGAAGACACTTCAACTTGCCTCTTGCAAGGTACTCTTTCATTTCAATATGAATCCTAACATTAGAATAAAATAAAGACTAAACTAAAACCTCTAAGGTGTGTACTGCAAATATCATTGTCTTAAAAACTTCTGAAGAACTGTTAAAATCCTACATCATTTCAAGTTTTTGCCCACATGCCCTGGTTATATGACAGGAGAAAAAATGCTTCGTATCACTTAGTGAGATCAAACATTTGAAATCTCTCTTATTTCCAGAAATTCTTCCTTTTTCTTCCTCAGTAAGAACTGCTAAATGCTTCAGTCACAAGTCACATTCATTGAGCTGCACATCATTTCATTTCAGGGTTGTTTTTTTTGCTGGTTCCTTTGAATAGTAGAGCTCTACTGCATTTTAAAGTCTTAAGGCCTTCCTGGCAGAATGGCACACAAATATTCTTCTGGCAGACTGCTGTCAGCTGACCTAGATTCTACATTTTCACTCTCTCTGTATCCAGATCCTAAGCTATTATCTGTTCTCCTCTATGCTAGAAAACACACTGTGTGCACACTGTAAAAGTAGCTTTTGTATAAAGGATGCTCTTCATCACGACAGATACCAGCTTTCCTCATCCAAATATCATTCACGCTGTATTGAAATTGCAAGCATCATTAGAAATTGCTTTTTAATGACTGGTTCTGTTGAGCTAAAAGAATATGGGAACAGCTAACTGACCCGTGCAATGCAAGAATCACAGAATCACACACAGAATATCCCAAATTGAAAGGGATCCACAAGGATCATCGAGTCCAACTCCTATTTAGGCACAGGACAACCCCAAAGTCACACTGTGTGCCCAAAAGCATTGTCCAGGTGCTTCTTAAACTCCATGAGAGTCGGTGCTGTGACTGCCTCTCTGGGGATGCTGTTCCAGTGCTCCACCACTCTCTGGGTAAAGAACCTCTTCCTAACATCTAACCTGAACTACCCTGGTACAGCTTCATGCCATTCCCCTTGAAGAAAGAACTACATACTTCCACACAGGGTTAAAGGAGAATTAAAAAGACCTACGTAGTGAAACTTAGTATATGATTTGGCCCATCTGGTTATATTTATAGCCCTACATAGTGATTGTGCAGTGCATGTTCAAGACTCTTAATAAATATAGCACACCATGAGTCAAAACTAATGACAGATTTATATGTGGGCTCCCTGTCTGTTCCCTACATCTCCTCTCAAGACTGAGATTCCATATGTTCACAACTCACTGATGTTCAATCTGTTTGAAATGTTTTGCTGTTAAGTGCAATTGGTAACGTTCTAAATAGAAAGACTCCACATAAGCAAAGAAGTAACACTGATTTACAATTATTGCAACCAATTTTTTGTTTAAAAAATCTGAAAAAAGTGGAAACTGACAGAAGCCAGGAAACTCTAATCAAGAAGATCTCACCTGTGGGTTATCCATGTACCACACCAGACTGTCTTCTCGGGTGTCCAGAATGAAGTACCGCCGCAGGAATTTCCCACTATTCTCATTTTCTTCAATATCTAGGAAACCACAAATGCGATTCTGACGATCCACATAAGGCATTTCTGACCCTGAACATCACACTGCAGGACAGAAAGCATAGAAGTTAAGCAAAGTTTCTCATTACTAATTTTAGGACTGGTCTGTGCCTACCCATGACATTAAGCAGTTTCACCTAGCAGCTTAACTAAGTTTCTACAGCAGAATTAGTGAAGCATAGCTGTTTCCTCCCACTAGCACCACTGGATTTTTAGGTCATTCTTGCTTCTTTCAAGCATATATTTAGAATACCTAACACCCTAAGTGCACAGATACAAGTAGTAAATAGCACATGAGCATCAAGACTAGCTTTTACAAGATCACTACAGAATAAGCAAAGATTCTCCTTCACAACTTGCAAAGTTGAGACAATGCTACGTTTACACTTCCTTCTTAGATGTTGCCTTTCATGGTCAATAAAGGATCATTGTCAGCAGCTCTACCAACCAATCTGATTCTTCATACTGTGCTTAGGCAAATTCAATAAAAAGGCTTTTTGAAATGCTGTTCACATTTTTCTTTTCTCCCACAAAAAGAGCTTCGTGTCTAACAGTGTCTAAAAAAAGATAACTTTCTACCCTCATGCATCAAATAGTCAAAATGTAGTTGTGTGTGTAGCAACAGACATGTGAACACACGTGCTAGTCCAAAAATGCAGTCCTCAATATCCATGTGAGTGTGGTAGGCTTTTTTTTAATTATTATTATTTTGGGTGTGTTTGGGGGTTTTTTGTCTAGCTTTAAAAATAAGTAAGAATCTCTACTGCTGACCACCTATTCCTATTTTGCCTGCTTCACCTTTTATGGCTCTGTCTTACTGCAGGCTTTTGTTGGTTTTTTTTGCTTCCTTTTATTTTGAGAGACAGTTCTTTTACCTTAAGAGCCAGCCTTGGTAAGATCAAAGACAAATTTGCATACTCATCTAAAAATGGCCATATGCCAAATTTAAGTTGATGCCAACCCTTCCCAGAGCAGGAAAGAAACAATTCAGTCGTCTTTACATTTTGTTACAAGACGCAAAAGTAACACTTATCAAATATTATTAACATGAGATAAAGGGTTTAAGCACTACACACTTTTCATAACACCTTCCAGCTTTCACTATGTAATACAGACGTTTCTTTTTAATATTTCTTGAAAATGTTTACCTTTATTCCTTCCTTAAAGTTATTTAAATATAGTTCTATAACCACATCATGAGGCAGACACTTGATAACTGCCTGTAGCCAGCTGTTGATACACCACAGTAAAACATGATACATGGTTAAGGACATTTTGAAGTGTTTGTTTTGGGAATCAGATCCATAGATAAACATTTTTATATCTGATCCCCCAAAACAAATACACTGAAATATGTTTGTATTTGCAGTTGTCATTTTAGATGACAAACTAGAACACTAAAATTTTGCCTCAAAAGCTTGGAGAAACAATTTTTTTTAATCTACTATCATGATTTTGATACCATATCAGAAGAATTTCTAGTGAATAGTTTTAAGTCATTTAACTCAATCTGTGAAATAACTAACCTTTTTAGTGCCCAATACCAAACAAATCCTCTGGTGTGAACTCAGGTCTGACAGGTTAAGTTTGGTAGCAGAGCCGAGATCTGACAGTCTTACTTTCTATATAGCTACAAGGACATTGTATAAGTCTTCCATTAAGTGCTTGACTGATTTATTTTCCACCTCTAAAAGGTAAAAGACTCTTTGTATTTTAAGGCATGCAACAATGGTTTAAATCTTCAAAGGCTTAAGTTTGTTCTTCAATAAAGTTACTGAATTTACTAAGGTAATCTAAATTTTATTGGTACATTCCTCAACTTAAATATCACAGGTCTAAGCCAAGCTCTGTAACCAAGCTGTAAGTAACAGCAAAACCAAACAGTTGAGCAATCTCAAGACAATGCCGTAACAGTAACAAGCATTCATCAGTAATTCACATCCCAGCTCTTGAGATCACTTGACACTGAAGCAACATCTCACCCTAAGCACTTCTGTAGCTAAGAGCAATCTCAAGGGTATTTGTTCTCTAAATGACACCTCTAAGCTGGCAGAACTTGGTATCACGCATTGTTTTCATTTAAATTAATATAAAAATTAGCATTTACCACTACTGACCTAAGTTCTGCCAGGTGGTCCCTCAACAAAATATACAGCACTTCTGAATCACCACTGCAGCTAAATATCAACAGTTTATGAGGCCCAGGAAAGCCTTGTGCCTAAAAAAAAGGCAAATATTGGAGACTGGTTTTCTGTTTGAGCAGGCTTAAGATGTGTCCTCTGCAGATGTGAGGAAAATGAAACAAGGAAAACTTGTTTTCGAAACAAGACACAAATTGATTAGTAATCCCTGAATAAAACCAACTGGGTTTTCAAAGCACTTCTCCCCTATAGGAGAATCTGTGTTTCAAAAAACCTTTTAAGAAAAATGAAAGGAGAACACTCATAATGCTCCACTATGAGCATACAATTAGCTAAAGTTGAACTACTTCAATACTTTTTTTCCCAGGGCCAAAGACAAAATTGAGATGCTCATTTCTCAACAAACCAATTCTCACAGGAAAAACTCTCTAAATCCATAAAGACTTTCTATTTCAAAGTACAACTAGCTAATTACTAGCCCATAAAAATGCTAACTATTTGCAATTCCTTAGTCCTCTGCTGAAAATACAGGATAAACCATCATTAATTTAAAAACTTGTGTAACTGATGTTTTCTTCACATTAGTTCAAAAATTCCTCATAGGATTATTGACATCTACCAGACTGATGATGTTAAAGAAGAGGAGATTAAAAAATCCTCCAACTTTATTACAAAATTGAAATCAAATGTGAAAGCATGCAATTGTATTCCAATTTTAAGTCTGCTTCCACCACATTACACCTTGGCAAGATTCCAGTGTAAATTAATACCAATTCTGTTCAGTATTCATTAAAGAACCACAATTTGTAATGTACATTAAGAAAAAATAATAAGAATTTGTGCCTTTCTTCCAGTTACTGAAGCAACTAAACACACATGACAACACCACCACTTTAACACCCTTCCTGATAACTCCAGTCAGACCAAAAAGGCAGAAATGATGGAATTATCACATTACTTCTAACAATTCATTAAAAAGAACTGCTGAACTCCCAACATAAATTCCTCAGTGTAGGAAATATGGCTGGAAGACAACTCAGCAGAACTTCAACTTCAAAGCGTGTCCTGAATATGGATCCTGTCTTACAGGTATGATTTGGTTTTCATTATTATTTCAGTTGATTATAAAACAAAAATCTCCAAGTTTGTGTTTGTTTTACAGCTCTTACTACATGCACACATTTTCTGCAGCACAGAACAATGTAGTAACTCTTCTGCTCACTTTTAGAATCAAGTATTATAAAAACATGAGTCCTTCGAGAGAAAAACTGAAAGCATCAAATCTGCAGCAGACTACATACATCTTCATTTTATTTTGCCCTCCCTCAGCAGACTGAGGGGGGGACAGGGGAGGGCAGAGATGTGGGTCAATGACATAGTATGACTTCACAAAAGACATCTCTGTGGCCCATTTCCTCCTGGTTCTTGCCATAATCCACCAAAAGTTAAAATAGTTTTTAACCCTCATTCTGTGGTGTATATTGACACTCACATGTAAGAATTCAAAAACTCTCAGCTCCTTAAAATTCCTTCTCAGAGGACTGTGTTCTAATCCAAAGAGGAGATCTCACTTATTTTTGCAATCTTACATCCTTCTTTCCAGTGGCAGAGTACTAATTTAAGTAGGTGCTTAGCTCATCAGCCTAGCTTCTCTCCAATTTCCCCTTTCACCACTCCTTTTCCTCTGAGGTATACCATACATCAACATTTCTCAACATTTATATCACAAACTGCAGGCTGCCTGGCCTCCTGGGCACCACTATAAATAAACCCCACAGATCACCTTCTCCCAGTCTATAACTGTTAATGCATGACTGCACAACTAGAACCTGCAGAGGCACACAAGCCTCTCGTTGTCACCATTTATAACTCAACTGCTTCAACACTCCTACATTAACTTCTATTTTTAGTTCCACACCAGCACCTGTTCTTGAGTTCACCTCCTTTCCAGCTTGGCTGCAGCCTCTGTATCTTCAAGTACCAAGTCGACAAGAAGTGTCATGCAAGGTAACATTTCTATGGCCCAGTCTCTCCTCTGACAGCTAATACTTGATTTCTACAAGCAGGCACAAACCACTGACCACTGGCTTCCTAAAGAAAGTCAAACTTTGTATGAATAAATGCTCATGCAATAGGCTTTGCATCTATCCACATGAAAGCTGGATTAAGAAATATAGCAAGGCAAGCACTACTCAATACCTTCTAGCTTTATTCTACATGTGTTTTCCCCAAGCTTTGTGTATAACTTTATTATTATTATTTTTCTTTAATTTGGACTAACACTGCTACTTCCTCCTCTGTTAGCATATGGACATTTTGACTTACTACATGTGGATTTAATTTACCACAGGAGATGACTTTAGGGTTATTTTTCTACTTAGCTAAGAAGATTAAGAAACATACAATACCTACTTACTCATCTCTGTGAAATGATGAACAACATCCATAAAACTATACTTGATAAATATAATATGATGCCATGAGTCATGCCCATCCTTCTCCCCACCCCCACTTTAAGATCTACTATTTTTACAATAGCTTCATCACCACAAAGGGAAGGTGAGCAGCACCCCCGGTGATCTCCAATCTTCCTGCAGTTCCAAGGACATCTTAATTATTGAGTGCTTTTGGCTTTTGCCTAGGCAATTACTATCAGCTTCCTGCTGTAAATCAGCTACTCTCCAGTCGGTCATCTTTTACTGGCCATTTACTCCATTTACTGACTCCCAAGGGTAAGGGATGAGTTCAGACCGTCCTGCTTATACCTTGAAGAACACAGCAATGAAAGCTTTCCTCCTTGCATACATTGAGGACAACAAAGGAGTGGGGGGTGGGAAAAACAACCCAACCCTGAGACAACCAGATCAGAACAGTTTCTGAAAACAAGTCAGAAGGACACTTCTTTACATTCAACTCCTTGAAAACCTTCCAGCAGAGGCAGAACACTGTATACATAATTCAAACTCAGAGACAACATCTCTCCTCATGTTTCACAAATCCCTTAAAGCCACAATTTCCTAAGTACCCAAAACATGACAGAAATACACTAATCCAGGAGCTGGAGAGATGACTTCGGTACAATTCTGATGACAACTGTTGATAATTTTGGATTGACTGTTTTAAAGTGACACACTGAGCTTTTCTCTTTCCCAAAGATCCTTCCCTGATTTATTTTTGTTCTGGAGGGCACAACTCACATATTTCTGTTAACATTGCATATTTCTGTTAAACAGAGAAGGCACAACTTGGGTTTGCTAGAAGCCTATGAAACTAGCAACATTTTAATTACATCAAATGAGAACTGAAAGTCTCCATAATATGCTGCCCCCTAAATTTAGATTCCTTCTCTGAAGTGGCCAGGAAGAAGGGAAAAAAGCAGCTGCAAAAGGCCACTACTCACCTGGAAGAGAATTCCTAAGCATAAGAAGTTAATTTTCAAAATGAAAAAATGTGAAATAAGTACCAGTAGCACTGACTTCACCTATATGAGCTATAGCAAACAACAGATCCCTCCTCTAGTACCTAACCCAGCTTCCAAGCAGGCCACGATATAGAAGAATCATCATTTGCACTGATGAATCATCTAACAAACCCAGCAGTCTTATCTTGCACTTAGGTCTTACTCACTCATCATTCTATCTTCAAAACACATCTGATCTGCTGTTTTCCAGGAAGACTTGTTAAATCAGGGTAAGGCAACTAACTATTCCCTTCTTTTTCACTGTACCTCTGCAAGTTGTACAACCATAATTTTATTCCTATCTACTAAATTGTTACAGCATTAAGCCCAGATGCTTTCAACATCCACATAAAACCAACATTTATTAAAATACACATTTTACAACAGAAATACAACAAAGCATAGAGTTGGATAAACCTTCTTTCAGTACAAATTGAACCCAGGAAAACCTGCAACATCCCAAGACCTTTGGTGGAATAATATAATAGTAAGATGCAATTTATAAGATGCAATTACTGAATTCAGACTACCATATCCCTCCCTACTACACTGGCAGTTAAGGCTTTTCACAACCACATTGATCTGCCTCCCAACCCCTGACACACTGCTCACTAGAAATCCACACTCATTCACCATCAACCCACACAGGAGCTCCGCATATTTAGGCAGAAGTGCTTAGCTAGGTAAAAAATTTAGTATGTTCTAGGGGAAGACTGGGGTTCCAAGGAAAATGTTACCTGAATCCATCATCCCTTGGCCTATTTCAAATACCTATCTCTAAGTTCCATGATGGAACCAACCAGTACTTCTTCAGAAACTTGCACAGGAATCACTGCAAGGGATGTTTCATGCTCTTAAATTAACTCCTTTCCTCCATTTTAAGGTATTTGCAACAGCAGCCGAAGGCTTTGGGATATGATGAAATGAGGAAACACACTATACAGGATGCAAAATCTCTCTGTATCTCTTAAGACAGCCAAAACAAAAAACCTCACCTATTAATGATTTTTGCCTAGCTAAACCAAGTATTTTAATTGTCCCTCTAAATGCACTGAGCTAACATGAATAAAAGGAATTATCTTGTGCAACGAGGCCATTATAAAAGTCTTCAGATTTATGTATTAATAACTTATGAGTGATGACTAGCCTAGAAAGCAATAAAGTAAAATAACAAAGTTGAAAGACAGTGAAAGAACGTTCAATAACAGTATTTACAAGTCAGAAATACAGTTTTCATCACATTATAGCTAAATAATACAGTTACTCAAAATGAGCAATAACCACAGATGAGTATAACAGAGGAAAACAACACAGTCACACTAATTGACTTATACAATCCTCAAGTCAAATTTAAGAGCTTAACTTCAGTTACAGACTAGTTAAAATGTTTAAGAATACAGCTTCAGCTTATTATTATTTACAATTATTTTAATGTTATTATGGGCCTTTATGAAATTGTAAATAAAGTGTTGTACGTAATATTCCAAATATGACAAATTAGGTCCTTGCTCTTGAAAATGCTTACATTCATTAGTCTACAGAAATTATTCTATTCACAGCAACTAAACCAAATTAAAAATTAAGCAGGCAGTAAGCACATTACTTATTAGGATTACTTATTATTATTGGTTACTCATTACTAAAAAAAAACTGTTTAATTTGAATGACTAGTAACTGTTTCATCTCCACACACTGGAGAGTCCACACACTGCCAAGTATTCAAAATTCAACCCCAAATGGTATTCAAATATGAAGGGGCAAGAGTCTCCAAAGCATTTCAATGACTTTGAAGCACAAAGACTATATCCATCAAACTACAAATCCTAATGTATCTTATTTAACTTCAGGAAGTTCAATACAAAAAGAAGGTAAGGCTGTCTGAAAAAAAGAGGTTTGCCATTTCTGAGCTATTGTTGCTGATTTACACTCTGAACCCTTGGTACAAACTCACCAACACCAAACAAATCAAAAAACTATAGGCTTTCCTCCTGTGAAGTACCCAAAACTCAAAAGGAAATTAGCAAGTTGGAAGCATCTTCAGTTTTCACAGAGTACTCTTACACGGTTAAAGAAATAGCAGCATGTACATAAGAGCCTGAAATTAATTTAGAAAGTACTACTTAAAATATCTGCCTCAGCAGCACCAAAATGTGCTGAAAATATTGGGTAGAAGCCAAAAAGAGGGAAGCTTAGGAGAGTGCTGGAGTAGTAAAAGATTACCTTTCACATACAGATCTAAAGGCAAGTTCCAAATATAAAAGCAAGAATATTGCATGCAGATTAATTCTATTAAACTGCAAATATTTAAGCCACACTAAAGGCAGCTCTGAGCAGCTGAACACTTGTGAACTGTGATTTCATATTACGTATGTCTACTGGTAGCACCAGGTCATCTGAACACAGGTTTAAAACAACTTTTAACAATTTTGTCTACAGTAACCTTAGGACAAAGCAAGCGTATTTCTTAATGTTTTTAACCAAACTGTGTAGTCTAGCAAGGACTGTAAATAACTGATTTTCCAGTTCATTTAAAGTATTAGATAATTAAAAGAACACTGCGAGATGAGCATTTGGGTTGACCTTTTTGAAAGATGTAAAAGGACTTCATGAAAGCAAAAGACAAAGCAAATAACTGATTATCAAATTTGATTTTATAAATCTAATTTAGCAAATTCAGTGCAGAATAAAAAATGCAATGGTTCATCTACAGTAATATTCTGAGATGGAGAAGTTGTTGCCTTTAAAATTTCACCTCACTTATTTTAGTACTGTAGGACTTTATGGTACAGACCACGTTCAGTCTACTGCATAAGCCGTTATCCAGGTGAAAATTCCCACTACAGGGAAGACTAGACATCTCCTCCAGAATCTAGCTTATTTATCAACCATATTAGTAACTACACAAGGATTTGCAGTGATTAGGACTAATCTCAGAGCCTTCAGTAAGCACAAATTAAGTGAAAGTTCTTTGGGAAGAATAAGGCTTTGTCTGTCTCATGTAAGTGAACCAATAATCACTCACAGAACACATGCCAGCTCTGGTTTAGCATGGTGGGAGAAGAAAATTAAGCTCCCATCAAATGTCAAGGTTTTCAGGTCACTACTCCCCCACATACACTTTTTTATACTTCTTAAATTAAGAAAACGAAATTCCATTCTGGTATATCTATTAAGTCTCACTCAACAGAGACAGAAACCCCATAAAATAAAAGCTTATCTGCAATGATAGGTTTTGTAGCATAGTGCCAGCACACTAACACTTCACTATGACTTCTCACACAACTTATTTCCAGCAGCCTTCCTCCTTGGCAAGCCACAAGCCCAAGGAATTGTCCTCACATCAGGTACAGCCCATGCCTGGTTGACAACCTTCTTCCTTACCTTTCCTCTTATTTGTGGTGTGACACAAATACCAGTTGACTGCACAGTTGTTGTTCTACGCTGACACTGGTGTTCCTCAAAGAGTAAATTATGCAGCTTAGCAATGCTCCACCTGCAGAGTAACCCCAATACTACCAGGAAGTCATCAGGCTCCTGGCACTATGCAGGATTGCTGCCTGACCCAGACACAGCAAGATGGAAACACTCCAGAAGAATCACAAGTCCTGTGTATGTTTGACAATATGCCTGAAAATCCTGAACTTACCCTGAGTATGCAACAAGTTGGTTTTCAACATACTGCACTGCAGCCTTCCCCCACAAATGGAATAAATGGACATCCCAAAGAAATCCTGCTCTTTCACCCAAAGACCAGGGCATCAACACAAATTAGCAAGACAGTAAGTGACAGTACCTACAGTGAACTTTAAGAAGGGAAAAAGGGAGTTAATGAGGAAAAAAAATAAACAAAGCCTGAAATCCTGCATAAGCAGGAACACTTCTGAAGAACATCTAAGCACTGCTACCTAACTTAACAGCATTAGTGAACACACAGACAGAATCTACTAGCTACAGAAATAACCTGCCAGATGAATTTATTAGCACAGCCTAAATTCCATTTGTTATTATCAGCCTCCCTAAAGAGTTAACCAATACATTTAACAATATCTTTTGAAGTGCAGTTTTTAAGAGGACTACTCACTTTTACAACAAACCTGACATGTAACTGTTTCAGGGCTTAATAGAACACCACTTAATTAAGTCACTAGTCTGAACAAGTTCAAACACATTTTCTTGGACATGGGATGTAAATATGGTGGGTACCAAAGCACCCATGGAGAGCATACACATCAAAACACTTATATATTAAAACTAATTAATTCATCACCTATCTGTCAGTATAGTGAGACTGTTCCTGGGAGTGTTGACTCTCAACAATGAAAACATGTTTGCAAAGCTTGATAATTGCTGTCTAGTCTACATTTTCAGTTTATAGCAATGACAGCAACATCTTATATTTCCACCAGAAGGATTTTAAATCCAAAACACTTCCAGCTGTAAAAAGGTACCAAAGACATGGCTCTTGAGAGGAGGCTGCAATTCTTTTACCCATTGAGAAAGTGAGGAGATAGAGAAGCTATCTTTTCTCCACAACATTCCCATGAAAAGCCAATAAATCAGACTGAATTTAAAAGATTCTGCCTACCATGTCAGCAGACCAAATGAACAAAATTGATAGCTAAACCATTTGGATGTAATCATTAGCTAGAATTAAAAGCTTTTTCCAGAGAGAACAGTCGACAGAGGAACAGAGACAGCTTTGCTATTGTTCTGTATGGCAGGATCATAATAGAAAAGATTTGCCTGCTTCACTCAGGTATTTAAAGCATTGTTTTTATACTTCATTAAACAAAGATAGCAATGCAGTGCTCAAAGTTTTAAGGATTTGCTTTCTCTCTTTTTAACTGATCCAAGATATTTTCAGTCAAAACTTTTTTCTCCCCGTCCTTATTTTTCCAATTTTACTCCTTCTGCCTGGAGCTTGCCCCTATCTTTTACTCCAGGCAGTCTCACCAGCCTCTCCCTCCTAGCACAATGGAGCTACATGCTCCACATTACGACCGCACCTGACTGACATACCCTTGTAACACTTCTGCCATGCAGAGAGCTGCTACTGCTCTGCAGTTTCAGTGTGAGAACAAGAGGGACAGAGAAGCTGCTTGTCTCAGGCCACACAGGAAGCTTTTGGCAATACTGTGAGCTGAACCTGTTTCCCAAGTCCCAGAGAAGCAACCTCGCCATTGAACCACCTTTCTTCTACATAAAATACCTGAAACTATTCAGATTTTCAAGGCAAAGGCATATGTTCAAACCTGAAAACTGTTTAAACTGTTGAATGCCACAAATGTCTACCAGACCTGCAACTCCCTACTCATGCAGATAACATCTGTTAAAAGTGGCTCATAGAGTTCTGCACCAGAAAGTTTAATAAGTTCCTTCTCCAAGATTAAAGAAACACCTACACATTCTAGATGCTTCTGCAAGTCCCTGGAGGGAGAAAATGCTGCATAGTGCTGAGACAATGAACCAAGCTTCCTTCCTCAAGAGCAACAAAACCCTGCTGTTTTACCTAGCACTAACAGGAAAGTGTTATTTATAAAATTAAGCCATATAGAATTACATATCTAAATGTTTCTCAAAGTCAGGCTACAGCATGTATCTAGATGAACCAAGATTTAGAAATTTTCAAAGTCCTAATGTGAGAGCTCACTGTAAGAGTAAGAAAAGTTTTGAAACAGCTCAGCCATATCTCCCATTTGAATTCATTTCAGTCTTCTGAGCATGAAAATATAACTTCAAAACCTGAACTTGAACCATACTTGTTACTCTGACCTCTTCCCAGACAGGTTTTTTTTTGTAGCAGCCACCTCTACATTTCTGATAAGCTCACTAGGATTTTGATATTTATGTTTCTCATATAATTTTATAAAGCTTTAAGAGCAACACTTCTAGCCATGTCTTCCTGCATTTAGGCTCAAAACCCAAAAGAATACACGCACTGACTGTTGTATCTCTTGTACAATTTGTCTCCTGGTGACATCTACAGTACTTACGCCACTTTGTAAAAATGTCTTATGCTGAACTCTGTTACATAAATTCCTCTATTTTGGCACTGAAGTAAGTTACTATACTATATTTTCATGCAATTATACAACTGCACAAAGGTTTATTTGGCTCCAAACTCCAGTAAGTATTTTCCAATAATGTTTCTATTGTTCATAATTACCAGGGAAAAAAGCAACATCCATCTTGCAAGAAAGATACATGCTCTTGTGTCACAAGCCCTTGTTTAGACAAACACTGGCCTATAGCTGGATATAAGCAAGCTTGTACCACTGCATGCAAGGAATCTTGCACTCACTCCCCAATGCTGCTGGTGTGCTGCATTTTGAAGGAATTACATTTACTATGAGAACTGTCAGCTTAAATAACCAGGTACATTTGGTAATAAAGACATGGATGGAGTTCTGAATCTGCTAAAATAGATTAAGAATTTTGCAGGCCTGGCAGTTTGGGCTATGTCCAATGCAACACTGGAGACTGTATTACAAGTAGAGATCTGTTCCTATTTCAGTAATGTCCTCAAGTTCTTTCAAATTTGTTACAGTCAATAAAACCTGATTTTTGCACTTCCTCTCTTCTGCACTAACTCTCTGACATACACTCAGCCTCTATTATTTCTGCTGAAATAGCTCCCTTGCCTTCTGAACTAAGCCAGAGCTACTTGGAAAGAACAAGGCCTTTTCCTGCATTCAGGTCTTGCCCTCATATATGCCCCTTCCTTATTCCCCATGCACCTCTCTCTTCTGTCACTCAGTTACTACTTCTGAAGAAGAGCAAATACAGAAGGAAAAATGGAGGAAAACCATTAAGATGCTTCTTATTTTTTCATACACTGGTTCTTCTTTGTCTATTGTCTTATTCAGATGAAACCATGTGCTCCCCTGAAACATTTAAATGCTGCAATATACCTGCCAGTGACCTTTATTCAGTCAGCTTTTATTTCCTCCCTCGAAATGCATATCTGTAGTATGGAACATAAGGCCCAATGTAGTTACAAGACTCAGAAACATCTTAAGAAAACAGATTTAATCTTTACAATTTACTAAGTCAAAATTCAACTTTTTACACTAACAAAATAAAATCACCATGTTTAATAACTACAAAAAGAGCATAAGAGTCAGAGTTTTACTTTTTAAGCAAAGCTGTCTCCAGCAGTCTAGTGTTCAGTGATATCTAGAGTACACAAACTCCCCACGTATGATCTCCTCAGTTATCACTTTCTACAGCATCAGTGCTTACTTATCCCTGAATTAAGAAGCTCTCCTCCAAATATCAACCAGGCTAAGAATCTCTCTCTACCACAAGAGATTTCAGCCCACTTTTAACACTGACTCATGTGATAAGACAGGAAAACACCACTTCTACTCTTCTCTGCTTTACATATCTGACAGTTTTATGTATTGTTACTTGTGTGACCCTCTCAAGTAAAAGCAGCAACCAGAAGCAAGAGACAGACAGGACTGCAGGGACCTAAAAGGCAAGTCCACTGTTAAGACATACTAGAATGCAGCAAGCGTCCTACGAATTTAACCAACACGAAGCCTCATGAGAACAAGTGATAAAACTTAAAGAAGTCTTCCGGTAAGTAACTGGAAGTATAGACCTTCTCAAGGACTGCTCAATTTGCTTTAAAGTTGTACCTCTAACTCAGTTGTGAAATAAACTTATACAAGACTTCATAACTCTTTTCATATCAGAAGCATTAAAAACCCCATCCTTTGAAGTCCACTATAGTAAATTCATTAAGAGACAGAGTAACATACTGTAGAGCAACCAGCCAAAGTTACCACACACAGCTCCATCTCAGTAAAGATTGTTTGGGATGCACCATAATGAACAGAGTCCAAGTCTAAAAAGGAAGTAGACAAATCAAAGAGAAAAAAAAAACACACCAAAAAACCCACCCAAAAAAACCCAAACTCTGCTGGATTCAACAGTGAGAAGCTATTTCTTGCATGTCATAGGCCCAGACAGTATGATCAAACATGGCTCTGCCTTCCAGTGTCACACATGGGATTGGGTAACGGGAAGAGATCAGAAAAATGTATCTTCGCAGACATTATGGTCTTATTTAGTAAAATAAGATATTTATCAGAAGGCAACAAAAAGGTGATGCCATTCAGCTCACACTCAGCAGAGATGACTAGGAGTCTCTTTAGAAGTACTCAGGTGAGGCATGCAGATATCTGGCTCTTAGTAATCTTGAAAGAAAAGGAAAAAAAGTAATTCTCCCTCTCGTCTTTACTCAGATAAAACAACATAAGTTTGTTCGTCACACTCAGCCTAACAATTAATAACCGTTTCCTCACATGAAGATGAACTGTTCTTTGTGCTTGCTTACAAACTAACATAATACACTGATTAGTGAAAATTGTATTTTTTTTTTTTTAAAGGCCTCAAAACAAGAGTCTGTTCTGCAAAGAGAAAGTGTTGTCCTCTTGATGTTACTTTGCAAACGTTTTATACAATAATATGATGCCTTTTATGAAGGTTATGAATTAGTTACACCTAAGGGAACTGCACAACACATACAGCATTTAAGTCTGTGTTAAGTTAGTAGCATGTCAAATGCCTATCTGGAATTTTACTTGCGCTAAAAACTGCAAATATGACAACATCAGTTACAGTTTAACATTTATTTATGGTCAAGTTATACATTTAAAGACACTTTGCTTCAGTAAATAACCAGCCCAGGTTACAACTAAGCTAGGACACAATGCTGGCTTGCATTGCTAGCACAGGCAACAGCTTTCCAAAATAGCCCTCTTCAGAACTAGCGCCTCCAAAAGCTACAAACAAACCAGACAGTAAACGTTAGCTGTCCCAATCACACTCAGAGCTCCTCGAGCTGCACCTTGAGATTTCCCTACCAAAGACGAGCAGGACCGAGAGAGGCCCGGCCGGGCAGGCGGGGTGCTCCGGGAGCCCACACCCTCCCAGGCACCATCACTGCAGGGCTCTGCCCAGATAAGATCGCTCCTTCCCATCATGCTCAAAGACCGAAGTTGAGAAGAGGACAGTAGAAGGAAAAAAAAAATATTACGGGCAATGAGATCATCCTCTTACCTCTGGGGATGTGACAGAGCCTCGACTGCTTTACCAGGGCAACTATGCCCCGGCTTCTTACACTGTCCCCGAGGTGCGACACGGGGAGCGCCCCCGCGCCAAGGCGGCGGCTTCGAGGGAAAAGGAAGAAAAAGGAGAGGGAAGAGGGCAGGGAAACGCACGAAGCGGTTACGACCAAGAAGCCACACAAAGGCACAGGAGTCAAGGCAGCAGGACAGTGTCCTGCCCGCTCAAACACCGAACAAGCACGGAAGGAAGAGCATCAATCAGACGCTTTCCTCACAGGGCCGGGCAGCCCCTCCGCCTCAGCCGCCCCCCCTCCCACCGGCCCCGCCTCAGCGCCCCCGCCCCGGGCCGAGACACTTACTGGAGTTCCAAAGCAGTCCGGGAGTTTCCGTGAGGAGAGCCGGGCCGTGCGGGGACTCGCCGCCTCCTGCCGCGCTCCCCTCCCGGCCCGGCTCGACGAAAGACCCTTTCTCCTCCCGCCCCTTTTCTCTCTCCGAAGAAACTTCACCGACGGCGGCGACACCGCCGAGGCCCCCGCCCGGCCGTGCGCATGCGCTTCGGCCCCACCTCCCGGGCGGTACCGGCCCCAGCTGAGCCGTCTGGGATATGTAGTGCGGCGGGAGGGAGGCACCGGTCTACGGAGCAAGGCCAGAGGGGAGTTGTAGTCACAGAATTTCCTGAGTTAGAAGGGGTCCACAGGGATCATTGAGTCCAACTCCTGTCTATGCACAGAACAACCCCAAAAGCCACACCATGCATCTAAGATCATTGTCCAGAGGATTCTTGAATCCTGTCAGGCTTAGTGTCATGACTACTTTCCCTGGGGAACATGTTCCAGTGCTCAACCAACCTCTAGGAGAAGAACCTTTTCCTAATATCAAACCTAACCATTCCCTGGCACAGCTTCATGCCATTCCCTCAGGTCCTGTTGCTTGCCACCAGAGAGATCAACTCCTGCCCATCTGTTTCACCTTATGAGGAAGCTGTAGACTGCAGTGAGGTCTCCCCTCAGTCTTTTCCAGGCTGAACAAACTAAGTGAATTCAGCTGTTCCTCACAAAACTTCCCCTCTAGACCCTTCACCATCTTTGTGACCCTCCTCTGAATGCTCCAACAACTTAATATCCTTCTTACATTGTGGTGCCCAGAACCTCACACAATACTCAAGGATGAGGCTGCACCAGTGCAGAGCAAAGTGGGACTATCACTTCCCTTGACCAACTAGCAAAGCAGTGCTTGATACACCCCAGGACACAGTTGGCCCTTTTGGCTGCCAGGGCACATATTCAACCGACTTACATTAAAATTGCTGTAGACCAGAATCCCCAGCTCCCTCTCTGCGGGGTTGCTCTGCATCCTCTCATTCCCCAGTTGTATGTGCATCCAGGGTTGCCCCATTCCAGGTGCAGAATCCGGCACTTGCCTTTGTCCTGTGCCTAATGGCAGTTGGACTTGATGAACCTTGTGGGTCCCTTCCAACTCGGATTGTTCTACGATTCTTTGTTAAACCTCATATGGTTGGTGATTGCCCAGCCCTCTAATCTGTCCAGATCTTGCTGCAGGGCCTCTCTGCCTTTGAGGGAGTCAGCAGCTTTCCAATTTTAATTGGAAATTATCTTCTAAGCAATTACTAGAATCATAGAATGGTAGAGTTTTGAAGGGACCTCTGGAGATCATTGAGTCCAACCCCCCTGCTAAAGCAGGTTCACCCGGAGCAGGTTGCCCAGGATCACCTCCAGGTGGGCTTGGAATCTCTCCAGAGAAGGAGACTCCACAACCTCTCTGGGCAGACTAGGCCAGTGCTCTGACACCCACACAGCAAAGAAGTTTTTCCTCATGTTGAGATGGAACTTCCTGTGTTGCAGTTTGCACTCATTGCCCCTTGTCCTGGCTACCACTAGGAAGAGTCCAGCCCCATCCTTTTTACCCTCACGCTTTAGATATTGGTAATCATTGATAAGATCCCCTCTAACTCTTCTCCAGGCTAAACAGCCCAGGGCTCTCAACCTTTTCTCCTCACAGAGATGCTCCAGTCCCCTCAGCACCTTTGTAGCCTCCACTGGACTCTCTCTTGCTTAGTGTTTTCCAAAATAGTAAGAGAGATTTTTTTCTTTTCCTAGCTTAAATCCGAGATATCTCTAAAAATAGAAATCATTTGAACTCAGCCTGTAAATACATCTTTGTTTCAAGCCGGCATTTAACAACCCTACTTCACAGTGAAACAAAAGCTGTAATCAGAGCACAACAATAAAAGCTGAAGTCAGCCTCAAACAATGCCGTACCATTCCCATGGCAACTTTTTCCTATCAATCCCTGGCTAGGTCACACACTCTGCAGCTGCACAAGCCAGCAGCTTTTCAATCTGGGCTCCGTTCTCAATTATTCATACATTTTTGGGATAATTTTCACTTAACAGTGTTTTGCTGAAGCTAATGTAAGACAATTAACAGTAGCCAGCACGGCGTCTCTCCCCCGCTTAGGGCCCGAGTTGACATTTCTGGTGCTGACAGAAGTATCATGACTGTGGCAGCTCATTAAACGATGGCAGGATGTGGCCTGCCATTGAGCTGCACGTGGAAGAGCCCTTTGCAAAAACAATATGCCCTTTTTGCAATCAAAAAGCCATGAAATCAAAAGCCATTTCATAACGCATGTGCAGAAGCCTACTGTCTGCAACTACTTTCTCCAGCCTCCTGAATGAGGCTTCAATATCCATGTGTTGTGACAATAGGACTCAGGAAAGGAAAAAAGAACAAAATAAAAGGTTATATTTAAAAGGGGGGATATATTATACTGGAATTAGCTAGCAAATCTCGTTTTTTAGTTTACTGTATTTTCCACTGTGGAAGACTACTGCAACATTCCTTTTGAGATTGCCTGATTCTTCTGATGTTTGTAATTTAGTGAGGAGAAAATAATGTATGTAAAGAACTCTCTTTGCTGAAGCTGAGATGCAAGTTTTTTAAAATAGCCAAATTCTGTTAGTTGCACTGCTCACAAAAGTATTTTCATGAAATAGGCATGTGGGGAACCAAAAGATGAAGAGCTCAGCCAACATGAGATGGAGAAGTCAACTGCCACTGACCTGGCTTTTTCCCATGAATTACACAGTTCAGGTGAGTCCAACAGAGTGCATCTGCACACTTAGCCATTTAGGTATCAATGTCTGATGTCCAAGACAGGCATATGTGTATAGAAACATAAATATAGTTATCTCTAATGGCTCAATTTAAAGCAAAACTTACTTTAATTAGAGGCTGGTCATAGTTCTAGTGTCATGATATTGTACTGGTATACAGGCTACTCAGAACTCAGCTGAGCTCACTGGCTTTGAGGCAATTCAACATTTTCAGTATTCCTTTCTGTTGAGTGTGCAAAAGTAACAGCTGAAAGAAATTGTGATGACAGACAGGTAAGCTTCAAATCTGAAGTGATTAGATCACATGGATGCTTTCCTATCTTTCTGCAGTATAAAAAGTAGATGTTCAAAGATTACAAAGGACAGAATCTATTTTTTACCTACCCTGCATTGTCTACAAACCTTCAAGGAGTAAAGTCTGCACTAGCTTCTGCCCCTTGCAGTGCCATTGACTTCAATTTAGAAATTGGCTTGGTGCCCAGACTATTCCAGCAGAATTATGGCACTTATTTCCTCTCCAGTTGTCTCTATTCATACTTTTTGAAAGCTGGCAGGTATTCTCACAAGAGTCTTCATGCTTGGGAAGAAATATTGGCAGGCCCTTTCTGTACCAATCCTTTACTCAGGAGCTGTTTGTGATTCTCATCACTAAAATGGGTAAAAGAGTTTGGAAATCAGTTTCTGCTGGGCTTCATTACTAAAATACGCTCCGTAATAAATTACATTTGGTGGGTGACTTGTGGCAATACGTACCTTTAAGAACAAGTGATTGTTTCATAAGACATGGAAACTCCCAGTAGAACACATAGGTAGGTGTTTAATAGTAATGCCCAAAGGAGAAATACAAATCACCTATACGTATATGCAAATATACAGATATAAATATGCATATCACAGATATACTCTGTATATATAAACACACATCTTGCATATCCTGGCAACAAAGCAGAAATATTACACAATTCCAAAATATCCCAGTTCTTAACTTTTCTAATTATATTTTCATGATGGATCATTTTCTCCATCAGAGGAAGTCCAGCAACTTTATACATATGCAGAAACAAAGAGCTATGAACAGAACCTCACTTCATTGCTCTAAAGAAATTAATTCTGCCTTAGACAAAAAGGTTTTGTTAAAACCAACAGTTATGTTACAGTGGAAAACAGGAAAAAGTCTGGCCACTGAATTACTAACTGTAGAGCAAAATGCTCTCACTAAACTCTTCTTTTTATGGCTTCACTATTGCAAATTCCATCCACATGCAGTATGTCTCCAGTGCACTGTTTTAACAGGAGTGTTGTTACTGAACTCAGTGGGACTCCCTTTCTTAGAGGCTGTGATCAGGTAGTTCCTCTGCTGACACCTTCAGTGTTACCAACCAGGGAAAGATTTTCAGTCATTAAACTTTATCCCAGAGGATGAATTTTCTGTAGTGACATGCAATTGATTATTTGATTATTTGCCATGATGTAGAGCTAGACAAAAATTCTCCAAGGTTCCTGTTGGTATGACTGGGGAAGAACCTCAGGGTTGCCAGTTTTTGTGACTTCCACACATGAGCAAGATGGACTCTGAGAAACAAGGTTTTCTTCTCCACCTTGGGAGTACACCCCTGTTCACCTGCAGTTATGGGCAGTTTGTGAAGCATGAGAAGATAACAATACTGGTCTCCAAGCTATCACTAGCTAACAGGTAGTGAAGGAAAACCATCCTCTCCATCCCTGCAGGTCATTAGCTAAAGCACTGAAGAAGGAGCTTCCCCTACAGTCATTGCCTTACAGCAAAACTGTGTGTGTGATAGGCACCTTCAGGACAATTCAAACCTCTTCTCTCCATTCCTCCCAGGGGGAGAAAAGGAGCAGAAGCATTAAAATCCTTGCACATGTAAGCAGAGAGTTTAATTCAAAAGCTGCTTTACAGAGTATTTACAATATGCATTTTAAAGCCTCTAAGTGAGAGCCAAGACTTCATCTCCTCTGATGAAATTATGTTGACAGAGCTTGGAAATTTAATCTCACATGAAGGTTGAATTCATTCAGCTTCAGCCACCAGTCTTTGGATCTTGTTATTAATTTGATTCTAGGGTAGTAAAGCACCTTGATGTAGATGCTGTGTGTAAGTCTTGACACCCAGTGATGAAGTAATTTCTCAGCCTTTTCAGTTAAGTACCCCATTTCCCCTCAAAGTCAGATTTAAACACTTTGAGTCTGTTAGCACTAGGAGTTTAATATTCTTATGTTGCCGTTGTTTTCCTCAATCGTATGTGCATAGCATTCTACTAAAACCCATAGGAGAATTCTTCATTTTCTGTCAAATAGTGCATTTTTATTTTTCTTCCATCAGTTTCAGGTTTACAGTTTATTGCTGAAAAGCAGAAAGCCATTTTGTCCTCCTTGGTCTACTTTACCCCAAAGCCATCCCATGTGAAAAAAAAAAAGAATTGTCTTTAAAATATGGTGTCTGCAATAAAATGGTTTCTTCATCTGGAGACTTTCTTTCATTCCAAAGCTTAAAAGATGAGAGCTTAATCTTCTTCAGAAAAGGGTGTATTCTGCACTGCAGTAGATGCAAACTGCCTGGAGGGCTTTCAGCTTGCACAGTTGTTGCAGTCACTTACTGAGCTGAGGATGGTGCTTGGCTCTTGTCTGGCTTGGGGCTCACCCTAGAGAAAGCCAGCACACAATGCTTGAATGGTCTTGGGATGAGCAGGACATGTGAGCTGGTTTTCTGGCTGTGTCACAGATGTGATGCTATGCCTGCAGCAGATATGCTTCATCAGATGCTGGTTAGCAATGTACTCCTTCTCTTGTGAAGAGTTTGAGGCCTATGTATGAAAATATACAACAATGCAAACGTCATTTATTATGAGAAAAATTGATATTCTACTGGAGCACACAGATTGTGAGATAGTGGCAATGAGAGAGACTATTTCATTTTTTCACTGTGCTCTGTATTTCAGAGATAATTTACATTGATATTAGATATCATAGTGCAGAGCCAAACAGATGGTTGAAGCTGCTCTCATTTGTCCTTTTACTTGAAGCCATAACATTATACTTTGCCATAACAACTCAGAGTCTTTGAGTGGCAGTTTGAGTTGCAGTCCACGATGGGTAAGTAAGAAGGTTTTTGTTCAGTTATAGCAAGATCCCATAGCATGTTGCAATGCCTTGCCCCTGACACACCCTTCTGTGGCTAGTATTTCCTGTGCTGGGGAATCCCTTGGTGATGGCACTCTGGGTTTTAATACCCAGCTGTGCCAGGTTGAGATGATGTGCCAGGCAGCAAGAGTCCTACTGCTAGTGCCACCAGCCTTTGAGCCCTCTCATCAGTAGCCACTTAGAGATGTGCTCCTGCAGCATGCAGCAGCTCCCACTGGGATGACAGGGGTAGAGCCTTAGACCAAGGTTTTTAATCAACCTTGGTTGGTTTCTGAGCAAAACAAAGCTCACTTCAGCCTGAATGACCCTTGTAAGTCACTTGGGTGAAATGCTTGTCATCCTTCTAGGACAATCCCCATTTTTCCTCCCTTATTGCTTCTGAGGATCTCCCAGTATCTCCCAGCATTTTATATCTCCCATCATGGCATCCTGCAAACTCTGTTGCCTTCAGTAATGTCACTTGTTATTTACATTAAAGGAAAGATTAAAATTGACCACCGGGATTGTAACAGTGAGTGTTTGTAACTTCCAGCAGTGTTTGTAACTTCCAAGTGCTTTAATTTTTAATATAGGAAGCCGAAGTCTTTTCACATTGGGCACATTCCTCAGTGGATTCCTGATGTAAGCTGACTGCAAATATTTTGTCATCCAAAGCTACCCAAATCAGGCCTTACCAAATTAAAATACTTGTGTTTTTATTCTATTCTTTCTTGGATATACACTTCTGTCGAAGTCTGTGCAAGAACGAGGCTTTTAAAGCATGTTCTTTAGTTATGATATCGACTATAAAATCCCCTGCTGCCAACAGTATCTATCCAGAAGGCACTCTGAACTGCTGACAGGGCACAGACCTGGAGCCAGAGCCAGCTCCAGCCCCGAGATGAGGAATGGAGTTTTGCACCAAGATAGCAGCCCCTGTGCTTGGGACACAAGTACAGAGGCACTCATAGCCTTTCCTTCCTGGCCCTGAAGGATGCTTTAGGAGATAACAATTTTTCTCTGGAGCCCTTTTTCTAAGTCCTATTGTCATCAGCAAGTACTCCCAGGGGTGAACACAGATGAAATTGAACCACTGCTGAAAATGATGTGACTGACAATGGCCCAGCACCACTCCAGATATTGCTCTAGCTTGTCTGGCTTTTCAGCATTTCCTTTCTCTCCACAGATTTTCTTCTCTTGCTAAAACCAGCTCCACAGGTTGTGGCAATAGCTTCAAGGGGTTATGTAAACAGCATCATTGCCAGGTCAGCTGTGCCTCTGCTCAGCCAGTAGCAGCACTGGTGTCTCTGCTCCCTGCAATCTGTCATCCTAACAGAGACAGATGTTGACAGCTGTTCTCATGCCCAATACTACCTTTGCCATCAAGCTACCATGCTCATCCAGCCATAATCTACCTAAGTTAGCCAGATGGCTTTATATTTCATAGGTAGAGACTCTTATTTCCATGGGAGGCGGACTGGATTTTTGTTTCTCCTGATAGCTGCAATGGCAATATTTCCAGAAGGTGTATTGGGCTGCTTTGTGGACATTCTGGAATTTTTTATTATTGCTCTGTAGACAGCTGGGCTGTGAAATGCATCAGGTTGTTTTATGACTGAGCACAATTCTGATACTAATGATGAAAAAAGATGACTGGCTCTCTCAATCCTATTTTGTCCTGGGGAAAAGAAAATAGAAATGACTTTGGTTTGTTTGGTAGGCTCATCACACCTTTAGAAACATTTAAAAACAGTAATGGTATGGGCCATGTGTCTGACTGGGCATGACTTCACTACTAGGAAAATACCTCTGTAGATGTTAAACAATGTCTTATGAACCACTAACACAAGGATGGAGTAAAATTAAAAAGGAGTAAGACAGAGCTGATGCAAGGGGGGGAAAAGATAAATATTTGATGGCAATTAAGATGCATATCTTTCTTTTTACAGAGATTAATTGAGTTTTAGCTTTGGTAAAAGCATCCTTCAGTTTTGTTAAAAGCAGTAAGGACCCAAGAGAAGTATCTTATGACCCTGTTTTGAATGAATTATTAACCAGCAAGAGTAATCAAAATCATTAAATAAATTTGGCTCTCTCCATTAGAAGTGTAGCAGCATGGTTCACAGTGGTAGACCATGGCCAGATCTAACATTATTAAGGGATAAAAAGGTGAGCAAAAGAGAGCAGCTTTGTGGCACATACTGGGAGAGAGCAGAGGTGAACCCATGCTGGGGCACAGCCCCAAGCCATGCTGAGGCACAAACCTGCCCCTTAAGGAACAGCTCTAAGGGTTTGCCTTAGGTATTTGCAAGTAATTTCATGCTTATCTACCAACCTCTGAGACTGTAAATCCTTTTGTAGTTTGAGGCTAGTGGATAATAACGTGCCCCATTCACTTAACTACAAAGAGTTCTCTTGTTTGGAGTTATGTCATTTATTCCTTGTGCCTCTCTTTCATTTGGGAAATCAGCCACTATCTCTAACAGAGACTGGGGAATTTCAATGTTGCTCCTCCTGGGCAAAGGCTGGGAGCATGGTTTGATCTGTTGGAGTGGTGGTATTCACAGTGATGGGCATCAGCCTGGACCTGGGGAAGCAGCCTCCTCCTTTGAGGTTAGGGAACTGCCTAAGCACACAAACATGCACACACACAGAGAATCATTAAGGTTGGAAGAGACCTCTAAGATCATCAAGTCCAACCATCTACCTATCACTATCATGCCACTAAACCATATCCCTAAGCAGCACATCTACACATTTCTTAAACACCTCCAGGGATGGTGATTCCACCACCTCCCCGGGCAGCCTGACCAACCACCCCTGGCTCCTAGGTCTTTAATTTGAGTTGTTTAAATGGAGAGAGTCCTGTAAATGTTATAAAACTGCAGTTTACTGAGAAATCAAGGAGCAGTGGGCTGTGATAGGAAGCCAACTGAGTTCACAAAATGCAAGAGCCGCGATAAGGAAGAACAAAGGACAAAAGGAAAAAAGGCAGAAATCATGGCTACCAATTACATGACTAACCCACTCACTCCTCTGCAATGATTAAACATTAAACTCCCACAAGCTAAGTAAACACCAAAAATACTCCCTGAATTCCCCCACGGCTTTGTCTTCATAGCAAGGTCTGAACTACAGGGATGAGTGCAGCTGCTTCCTCTGCTGAGCTCCCCTCCACCCTGGAGGTGCTGTCTGTAATGGGAGGTCTGTAATGGAGGGGGGGGGTCTGTAATGGGTGGGAGGGTCTGTAATGGGGGGCTCTCTGGCTGGGCTGGTCTCAGCTTGTGATGCCAAGCACAAGATGTTATAACTCTCATACCATCCCTAGAGATGCAGCAGGGTGTCAGAGGCTCTGTCCCTCTACAGAGCAAGGGGCTCCATCTTACCTGCATGGGTTCTAGCCCAAAGAGGCCACATGGTACCTCTTTTTTTTCTTACAAAGGAATGATTTACATTTAACCTCTCCTCACCTGTTATAACCCCACTAGCTTACCCTCTTTTGGCTTCATTTTATTCATCAGGCAGATCCCAGGCACATGCAGATTGTCTGTAGCTTGAAATTTGGCTTTTGCTACTTATCTCCTCCCCTGTTTGCCAGCTCAACCTTAATTACTCTAACTTCAAAAAGCAGATAGAGATTGAAAGTCCTCCCAGGTTACCAAGCAAAGAACCAAATTTACTTTTACAGAGCAGCCTTGCCAAAACAAAGCCCTCAAAAGCAGTTCTCTCAAAGGTGGACTCCACCACCACTCTATCAAAGACAAGAATAGAGCAGCCAGCTTCCCACACAGCTCCCGCCCAGGCTCCGGCTCCTGTCCCCGCCGAAACGCAGCTTCCCTCGGGAATGCAGGGCGAGCACGCACGGGCACGCCAGAGCGAGCAGCATGCAAACAAATCTTCCTTTCCAGGGTCCCACAATCTGCTTGCTTGATGAAAAGCTTGGCTTTCCACCTCTGCTTTGGTCTGCCGCCTGTGTTTGTGTTGCAGGCTGTAAATGGGGTCAGCAGAAGTTGCTGAGATTGTGATTCAGGTTTTTTTTCCTGTGTAGTGAGTCACTGCAAGGAGGGTAGGGGATGGATTATTGGCAGGGAAGGCTCTGAAGTGGAGTTATCCCAGAGCTAGGTGTCTGTGAGTAGCTGGAGAAAAAGGACTGAAAGTTCCCAGTTGCTGACAATGAAGGCTTTCCCACTGGAGCATCTCCACTGCTGTCTGGGCAATGGTGTGACAGTGAGGCACCCAGGAAGGTCCAGGGCCATGGTGAGACTCTGTGACAGAGCTGTGCTATGATTCCAAGTCATCTCTTTTAGGAAAGCAGAGTAGGTAAACAGAGAAGCCCTAATGCACACTTGTTGACAGTACACCAATTTTGTTAAATCACAGAATCAATTTGGCTAGAAGACACCTTTAAGATCATCAAGTCCAACCATCAACCCATCACTGCCAAGTCCACCACTAAACCATGTCCCTCAGCACCACATCTACACATCTAAATACCTCCAGGGATGGTGACTCCACCACTTCACTGGGCAGCCTGTGCCAGTGCCTCACAACACTTTCAGTGAAGAGATCACCACCATAAATCCAGATGCACAAAAGGTCAGATGTGCAAAAGGGATTTATATTTGTAGTATATGAAAATATCCCATTCCTGAAGCTTACCTCTGAACACCATCACTTGGAAGGAGGCATCTGAAATCAAAATTAGAAGTATGTTATCATAAACTTTAATTTCTTCAATGCTGTGGCCAAACCCCTGTGGCACTCACAGTCTATGCCTGGCTGAGATAAATGGGGATGTAGCACAGTAGGACTGTTCCTCAGCAGAACTGAAGGTAAGCCTAGGCAGTTGCAACTGGTTTAGTTCTTATGCCTAGCAAGTTAATTCAGCCACACGAAAGGCTATGTTAAAATACCTATTTTTTTATGTTTGCAATAGTCTATGGGCCTGTTTGCAGCTGGGGAATATGATTCAGGGAATGAGAAGTGGCACATTAAGCTCAACTGCTTGAACAAATGTGTGTGTAAATAACAGTGGTGGATTAAGGACTTAGTTTTTAAGGAGTAAAAATGCAGAGCCCTAAGGGAGTTAGAGAGATGAACAAAGGAGATGGAAACAGTACAATAAGAGAGGAAAGGAAATCATGGCGCAGATATAAAATCAGAGGAGAATACCAAGAAGAATACAAAAATAAATGGAAACTGAAGTTATCTCCTTTCAGATGGTGATGGTGAAATGAAACAACCTCACTGGAACCTGAAGTGGTCACTTCAGTTCAAGTCCCTTGGAGAGCCTCATAAAACCAGCACAATGTACCCAAAGATACGGAAAGTGGTGAGTACTGCTGCTGTGTGATGTTTCCTTTCATTTGATGGAGGTCATGACTGATATTTTCCACCAGACTGGCCAGAGTTGGGTGTCGAGCTCTTTGTTTGTTTACAAACAAAGCAATGTCTGCAACATCTGTCTGCATTCTCCTAGCAGTTACCTCATGGTTCTTGCAACTTCCCACTCTTGCCCACAGACCTTTCTTGGAAGGTGAGTTTGTGTTCGTTAAGACATCCTTTAGCTGAACTCAACACTACACCAAAATGACAAAATTGCAACAGATGAAAACTCTCTTAGCCTTTATGTAATGTTTTGCTAATTTTAACAAACAGGTTGAATGGTAGAAATTGGTGAAGATGCTAAGAGCCATGAAGACACTACTTAGTCAGAGATTTCTGGATATTTTCCATGTTTCTAGAAATACAGATGAAATCATAACAAGATCAGAGTGCAGCTGTCCAGAGAAGGGGCAACTCATTTTTCACCTTCATCATCAGGCCAGAATTATGATGGATACATCAGATACATCATCTTTCATGTGTTCTTACACAGAAGAACTGCTGTTCTCCAACAGCAGTTAGAGAAGTGATGTGGTTGCTTGGCTTTACAGCAGCTGGAGCAGAAATCTCTTAAATGGACACAAGCTGAAGCTAGGGTTGGGTTTTAATGAGTCCCTTAAGCGCTTGGAACAGCTCCTGGCTTATCCCCATGTGCATCCTGCAGCAGCCTCAACCCGCAGCTCACCTCCTGGGGCAACTGCTGGTGTTACCTGGTGCCACTGCAGGAAACAGAATTCATTTGGGAAATGCATGCAAACCACAAGGTCAAAGCCTTGAGTGGAAATTTTGCAAAGAAACAAGCTGTTCTCTGCATAGCCAAGTAATAACCTCAGGGGTTTGTGTCTGACCTTTATCCCCATGCTGTGAGGCTCCCAGCTCCTTCCCATGTCCTCCTGTCCATCCCCTGGGGCAAGCTGAGACTGTAGACAACTGCTCAGTGGGCAGGACCATAGCCAAGGACCATGTGTCCTCTCCACCAGCATCCTGACACACATCTCTCCTCCCTGCTCTCTGCCAATTTATATCATGTGGGCAGGCATTTCATTATCTTTGGGATTTGTTAGGCTCTTACAAATATGATTTTAATTAGCCAGCATGTTCTGAATTCTAACAAAATGTATTTTAGCCTGCTTTAAAATTGGCTTCTGTGGAAGAACACATGAAAGATGATGTATCTGAGCTTGGTAGCTTATCACCTATACAATTTATTTACTAACTGCTATCCCTAAATGTTTTACATTTCCTACAATATGTCAATGTTATAATTGTGCAACTAATTGGACAGGAGCTTTATTGAACTGTCTCTAGGAACAGTTTACCACTTAAATCCTCAGCCAACTGTTAACTCCTAAAGATTTTACATAAATGATTGCCTTACATTTCCTTTCAAAATTGTGATTTAGTGCAAGCACACTGCCAGCCTTTTCAGCAAGCAAAAAATAAACTATATGCTCCAGAAATGTGCACATGATCTTTGGCAGACAGTTTTCCTGACCTTGGAATTACTATTTCAAATACAGAGAATCCTGAGTGCAAATGTATTTACAGGAATGAAATCCTGACCAGAATGATAAATGACTTGGGCTTAATCAGAAATAAATAGTGACCTATTCATAGCTGTTTCAGAAAGGGAAAAAATTTTGCAGATGTTGTTAGGTCAAGTTATAAAAAAAGACAGTTTATAATGAGCAGAATGTGTGTGCTCAAGTCAAGGGAAGTCTTCAAAGACACATGTTTTTCCCATAGCTATGTGACTTTATTCCCCAGTGGCATGGCTTCATTTTGATACGTGCTCCTTTTCATCTCTGACCATTGCACCATCCATGCCCTTGCTGGTGGGATTGCTGGGGAGCACAGTGAGAATTTGGCCAGACATGAAGAACTGAAGTTTAAGCTTAAATCTCTTAAGACAATCCAATCCATATTCACAGAAGGGATGTCCAGTGCCAAGCAAAACCTGCCCTGGAACCTGTGTGATGGGCAGCATGTGTGATTGCTGCACCACCTGGGTTTTGGGCATGGTCAGATATCATTCTGACCTATCCATCAGAATCCTCATGGTGCCTGCCCCTGTCTGTGGGAAACACTTGACCTGAAGATAGGTCTCATGGGCAAAGCTTTGCCTGGAAATGCAATTTTGAGAGCCCTGTGTCTGGAGGTCAACAGGAGTAAAGGGTTGTTCTAGAGCTGGAGCCTGTTTTTCTCCCATCTGGAGTGATGGGGTGCAATTTGACCGACAGTGGAGCTGGGGTAGAGCCAAGTTGAGCTTTTAAAGTGCTCTTGAGTTGACACTGATTTTCATTTGAGAACCCTGATTACAGAGCATCTGCATTGAACACCCAGAGCACCAGAACCCACTCACTGGCAAGGAGCCCAACACACACTGCATTAAACCACATTTCATTTCTTCTAAATAAATAATCATCATCCTTTATGGCACCATAATATCTCTTGGGTAGTGTCTCTGCTATTACTAAAGTAGAAGAAGAGGGAAAAGAGATTGATAGCTGATGTTTCATGTGCTGAAAGGCAGAATTAATCATAACCCACCTCCAGGATGGCATTGCTGCATCAGTTCTGGCCTGAGCCTGTCTCTCTCTATATCACCATGTTGCACAATATTTCAGCTGTAGCACTGAACTTTTGGAATAGAGTCATCCTGGAAAGAACAATTTCTACCCAAGGTGTGGAGCTAATGGCATGAAACAAGATTCTTTGCTCTGCAACAGGCTGTGTTTTGTCTCCTCTGGAAGCATCAGGGTTGCATGGGTGGCTGCAGAAGAAGCCAGACCTGCAGGGACCAGAGGTTGCCAAGAGCTGTGTGCTCAAATACAAAGTGTAGAAGGAGGAAGGGACACAGTTTGGAGGGGCAGAGAGGGCACAGAGTAGTGTGTCAGCTCATAAGGATTTGCAAAACCATTTGCACTGAATCACTAATCTAGTGATCTAGAGTAGGCTCATTCATGGTGTTTGTAAAGTTAGAGCCCACTTGGAAAGTACTATTCAATCAAAAACAAACTAGGAAACGTGTGGAACTGGAGATGTAAACACCCCAAAACTTTCTCTTTCTATAATCTAAAGCAAATTTTTTCATCCAAGTCCATGCCTTAATAAAGAGGAAATTGCCAGTTTGAAGGAAGAACCTATGGGTAATGGAAAAGGGCTGTTGATTGAATCTGCTCTTCAAATGAGCGTGGCACAAGGGAAGGCTGTAGTTTCTTATTTTGACTCTATGACAAAAATGATTGTTGGGGTAAACAGACAGCTTCAGCTTCACCAAGCCAATCAGGTGCTAAAAGTGAGGAAACTAGGACTGACTGACTCAAGGAGGCAGAAGAAGACAAGCATGTATCATCTGTCTTGCAATAGATGGTAGCCATGTGTCAGCACCTACACCCGAACCCAAACTAGCATCTGTATCAGAGGAATTGAATCTAATTTATTAGTAATTTAAAATTCTCAGATGACTTCTGGCAAAGTATTTGGTTTGGCAAAAGAGCTGCAATCTCATTGCTTTGAACTTCTGGCAAAAAGACACTTTCTTTTCAAATGAGGAAGGGGTAGCTCTAGGCACTTTGTTCTCCTGCCGCGAAGCAGACAGGGTGTAATCTATACCTGAAATCTGAGTTTTGCAGACAAGGTGAAAAGAAACACATTTGACTTCTGAGTAACGATTCAAAAGTCCTGACAGAGATGCACACAGAGGAACCACAGATGATGTCTCTTAAATAACTTCTTGCAAAGGCTACACAAGCGATTCACAGGTCTTCACAGGAACTTGATACTTTGCTGGGGAGCATAATCTTTTCAAATACTGTAAATTTTAATAAGCCCTTTCTTGTCTGGTGGTTAAACCACAGGTCTACAAGTCATAACACAGGCATATTGTTCCTGCTCTTCGTTAGCCTTGTGTCTCACCTCAAGCAAGACATCGTTCCTTTTCTCTGAACCTTCAGCTCTAAAACTACGAAATATTCGCCCATCTCTATTGCTCAACTGAAATAATATTTGCAGAGTCCTTTGGGCTGTCAGAGGAGAGACATTATTTATTAGTGTAATTTCTGATCTCGGTTACACCCACGCAACCTACTTGTTCATGTGGAACAGTGTCATCTCGCTGACTTCCTTTCTGTGCAAAGGCTTGGTGTTATCTGCTCTAGGAAATATGATTAAGGAAAGAGGTATGCTTCTTTTAAAAGGTTTTTTTTTTAATATGCATGTCTACTTAGCATGTGCTTCTCCTTTCCCAGAAGTCAGTTTACTGTTTTCTAAGCTGAAAACCTTGCTTCACAGAATCATTAAGGTTGGAAAAGACCTCTAAGATCATGAAGTCCAACCATCTATCACTACCATGCTTCAGTGCATTACATTCCTGAGATAACCAACTAGCATTTTCCATGAGGGCTTGAGTCCACCTGCCACCAACTTTTCTTTGAAGTGTTAAGCATCTCCTTTTCACATCAATGCCAGTAAAAATTAAGAGAATCAAATACTCCAGAACTGAACCTTGGGTGGAACAGTTCTCGTTGAGGAAAGGCTGAGAGAGCTGGGCCTGTTTAGCCTGGAGAAGACTCAGTATCTTATCAATACTTATAAATATTTAAAGGGTGGGTATCAGGAGGATGGGACCAGTCTTTTTACTGTAGTACCTAGTTCTAGACAGGACTAGAGGCAATGGGAAAAAAACTAGCATACAGGAAGTTCCATCTTAACATGAGGAGGAACAACTTTTACTTTGAGGGTGGTGGAACACTAGCCCAGGCTGCCCAGGGAGGTGCTGGAGTCTCCATCTCTGGAGATATTCAAAACCCAGCTAGACACTCTACTGTGCAACCTGCTCTAGGTTCTCCTGCTCTTGCGGGGAGGTTGGACTAGATGATCTCCAGAGGTCTCTTCCAACCCCTCACATTCTGTGATTCTATGGCTGTACAGGCTTGGACATCCCTTGTAGAAAGCTCTGGTGTTGATGTACATAGTATTTTACTTACAGAATCTGTGCTTATCAACCCTCTAGCTAACCGTGACCCTTGAAATACTCTGCAGCTTCCAGAAAGAGCCAAGTTAGTTAATAGTCATATGTAGACGTGAGGATCAGTGGGCAAAGGCTGAAGAAGTAAGTCTAGTGAAAAAACCATGTCAGCAGTCTGTTGAATGAGCTCTATAAATAAGCTGCTGGATGTTGATGTAGGGTTTTGAAGCCTTACGTGCTGACAGGCCCGTGTGTTTGCCTACTAATGCCAAAGGCATTATGTTTGTCATCAGCTGAATGACAATAATTGGAACCAGCATTTTTGTCATGGAACTCAATAGGTGTTGCAACAAGCCTGATGTTTTTCTGGCACTCCATGTCTGCCATCACATTTTAAAAGTCATGGACTATGTTTTTTTATTATTATTTTATTTGTTTATATGTCATATCAGAGTCCAAGCTCTTGTACGTGCATTTACTTGCCACAAATACCACATCAGTGTTTAGACATAGCAAGAATGACTGTGGTAGAGTTCATCCTTTTCCAAATGCCTTTTGCAAGAGGATCATGTCACTCCGGATTTTGGGTTAGCTGATCAGCACCCATCTGTGTGTCTGACTCTCTGGAGAGGCAATAAATAAAATTCAGGCAAAAATCTGCAAGGCATATGGAAAATCCAAATTGCTAAATATTGTTTGTTTCAACTGATAATTGCAGCTGAGGTGGGGAGACTACAGCCCCTGGTTACATGCAGCTTTTCCAGGTATGAACAGAGGTAAAGTTCTCCAAAGTGTTTTCAGCAGGAGTTAAAATACTGAGTTTGCATAAAATATGTGGTTTCCTTACCATTTTTGCTATTAGTTCAAATACATGGAAGGCTGTAGAGTCTTCAACCAGGGTCATGAGGTTCTGCAAAATTGCTATATGCAATGTGCTTGTGTGAGAAGGAAAGGGATCCACAGAATCACAGAGTGGTAGGAGTTGGAAGGGGTCTCTGAAGATCATCTAGTCCAACCCCTCTGCTAAAGCAGGGGCATCTAGAGCATGTTGCACAGGATCACATCCAGGAAGGTTTGGAATCTCTCTAGAGGAGACTCCTCAATCATTCTGGGCAGCTTGTTACAGTGTTCTCTTACCCTCACAGGGAAGAAACACTCAGTGTTCCTCCACAGTTTGGGTAGAACTTCCTGTGTTCCAGTTTGTGTCTGTTACCCCTTATTCTTATCACTGGGCACCACTGAAAAGAGAGTGGCTCCATCCTCTTGACACCTGCCCTTTAGGTATTGATAAGCATTAAGAAGATCCCCTCTCAGTCTTCTCCAGGCTAAACAATCCCAGGGCTCTTACAGTTTCCTTGTAAGAGAGATGCTCCAGTCCCCTAGCCACCTTCATAACCTCTGCTGGACTCTCTCCAGTAGTTCCTTGTGTATTTTGAACTGGACACAATACTCCAGATGTGGCCTCACTAAGGCAGAATAGAGGGGAGAAGAACCTTCCTTAACCTGCTGGTTACTCCCTCATTTATGCACCCTGGCAGACCACTGGCCTTCTTGGCCATGATGGCACATTGCTGGCTCATGGTTAACTTATTGTCCACTGGGTCTCCCAGGTCCTGCTCTGTGAAGCTGCTTTCCAGTAGCTCAGCCCCTAATCTGTACTGGTGCATGGAGTTATACCTCCCCAGGTGCAGGGACTCTACACTTACCCATAACACTCCTCTCCACCCAATCCTCCAACCTGTTCAGGTCAGGATTCCCTGGCAGGAATGGCCATCATTGGAAAACATGTTGGAGAGGACAAGGCAAACTCTGCAGTCCTGAAGGGGAGATGCATGTTCCAAACCCAGACACCTCACTGCTGCTTCCAGTGCTCATATCACATCCAAACACAAATTATTAGATGCTTGGGTAAAAAAGGAAAGCTCAGTTTTGTTTCAAAATGCATCTCCTTCACGCTGCTTTGGTGTTCAGTTCTGAAGGCACGTTTCAAACTACTCCTGTGCCAGCCCAGCCTTATAAGCACAACATTTGTGTTGGTGAGGGTTAGGACTGAAACTGGTAAGCACCAGCAGCTCTGGAAACCCCCAAGCAGCATCAGGCTGTCTGCATAACTTCTGTGCTGCAGAAAAAACCCCAAGGCCAAACTATTCACCCCCATCACCAATATTATTAATTGGCCCACGGTTTGCTCAGACAGGAAATTGTTACTGACCACTTTAATTTTACTAAACAAATGAAACCACCCCATTACTCATTCAAATCTAATAAACCACAGAACACAGAGGAGGAAGTGAGCACTTCAAAATGGCTTGGAGAAAAGTTCTCACTTTGTTTTGCCATTTAATTAAAGCCAGGCTCTTTACAGGAAAGGGGATAATTAAATGGCAACAACATATGTAGTATGATAATCTTCTCCATCAGCATCTCAACACGCAACTTGCTACCAAAGGCAAAAGGACTTTTTGTGCTGCTCTTCACATTCCCAGAGCATTACCTGCTCCTCATGAAGAAAAGAGTTTGAAAATAGATTGAGTACCAGGATGGATCTCTTCTGTCATGCCCTGTTGGGTGGTACAGGGCTTCATTAGAAAGACCCCAATGAAATAAATTCCCCGTCACTTAATGTCTGCAGACGTTCAGAAGTGACTTCCTGAAGATGACTCCTTCAAAACACCTAACAGCCAGCTGTTTCATCAATGCCTTGCCATTTCCTGATTATCAAGTGTTTAAAATATCAAGAAAATATCATTGCAGCTTTAGTATTTGCAGTTCTAGCACTAGTTCAATACCAGATATAAGTTGTATGCTTACGTAAATAGCGCAGGCAGAAGGCAGAAAAAGCATGAATGTACTTGCAGCAGAGAGTGATGGCTGTAATTGTTTGACTTTCTTCTCAACATCAAATTACTACTTTAAGTGAAGGTAATTTCACAAACAAGCAGAAATGCCATTTTTGCTCTGGGAATTCTTACTCCAGTGTAGAAGCCTAGTGAGGAAGCTTCATGTTTAACTGCTTCTACCTGAAAGAAGACTTTCATAAATGGGAATTATTCCTTTGTGCTGTTTTGGCTCCTAAAGCAAGATTAAAGAAGAAAAACACTGGTACCAGATAATCTCAATAATGAGGGCAAATATCACAGAGAAACTAACACACAACATGTTTTTGTAGCACTGCAAAGGTCATGAAGGCTTTGTCAAGTACATACGAGTTTGTTCCTGTCTGTACAACACATGCTCTTTGAGATGCTTGGTGTTTGGCTCATTCATGCTCAGAGGGATGGAAAGTGTTCGCTGGAAGATCCTTGCCAATCTGCAGCTGATGTCTCACTTGGCTTGCTGTAGACAATCTATTGTAGCCTTAATCCAATGTACACCAGAAGAAAGGCAACAGGAAGGTGTATTAGTTGCATTGCATATTAAAGAATCATTGAATGTTTTGGAAAGGACCTTAAAGATCATTTACTTCCAACCCTCCTGCCATGGGCAGGGACACCTTCCACCAGACTAGAATGCTCAAAGACCAATCCACCTGGCCTGGAACACTTCCAGGGATGGGACATCCACAATTTCTCTAGGCAACCTGTTTCAGTGTCTCAGCACCCTCCCAGTGAAGAACTTCTTCCTTGTATCTAACCCAAATCTAGTATCTAACTTCTTTCAGTTTAAAGTCATTACTCCTTGTCTTATTACTACATTCTCTTGTAAAAAGTCCCTCTCCAGCTCTCCTGTAGGCCTCCTTTAGGCACTGAAAGGCCATTAAAAGTTCCCCCCAGAGCTTCCTCTTCTCCAGGCTGAACAACTCCAACTTTCTCAGCCTTTCTTCACAGGAGAGGTGTTGTAGCCTCCGATCATCTGATTCACCACCTGAATGAACTCATATCTGATAAGAGAGACCATTTTTATTACCATGCCTTAGCCCCATGCATGGGCCATGCTCTCCACATGGAGCTAGCATGGAGCTCTCTTCCCTTCCCCATCACACATACTCTGCAAAATGGGGTGCAACTGCTCAATTTCCCATTCTTCAACTTCTTCTCCTTACCACTTTATTTAGTCTTACTTAATTTGTTTTGCTATTTGGAAGGAGTTAGAGATTTGACATCCTAGAAAACAGCTGTCATTTTTACAGGAAAAAAAGTATGTGATTCATAATTTTCCAGAAATATGCACATTACACATGTGGTGTATTGGCACCTTCTGAAAAACACACTAGTCCTTGAAACTTGCACCATGGTGTTTCTGTTTCTCTGCTTTACATACCTGCTCAAACACCACACCAAATCTCAGAGCTTGAAGGGAAAGATCTTCATGGGTCTCTCAAGTCATCACCCTTCTCCAGCTGAAAGGAAACTGGTTGCACCTAATGAAGAAAATGATTTAAAGTGGTCCCATTTTGTAATGGCATTTACCAGTGGCATGTGTATGGAAAAGCCAAGGAGATGGAGATTCAGAAGCTGTAGGATAGAGCTTTTTGCTAAGCCAGAACATGCAAAAGAAATTAATAATGCAGTTCTGATTCAGTGTTTAATTTCAGGAATCACTTTCTGCTTGGTTTTGGATTTTTTTTATGGGTATTTTTGTTTTTGTTTCCTTCTTAAATGCAGCATCCCTAACTTACCTTACCAAGATCCCTGGGGTAAAATGCTGTGATGAAACCATACTGTCATGACAAGGGTCTGGAGGGAGGTGGGCAAGAACTGCAATGGAAAGGTGTCATGGCCACAATGACTCTAAGCTCCATCTTCCTTCCTGTCACTTTGAGAGGTGAACTTGTATATGTTGTACAGAGTGGGAAAAACTCAGGGATACTTGAAAAAAAAATAATAATTTAATACAGTTAGCATTTCATAAGATGGCAGTGAACACACTCAGTCTCAGAAGGAAAAGCTGGATGTTTTGAGTAATGCACCTCCAGAAAGTAAAATTATTTATGAAGTGCTTGTAAGGGTAACAGTAGTCTATTCACTAAGCTAAAAATGTCTTTCCCCTCCCCCCCCTCTACTTTTTAGCATCATTTACAGGGTACCCTACATCCCAAGGTGTAGCACCAAAGCTATTTCATATATGAACCAGGGAATTAAAAGCTTTGCAGTTCAGAGGTTGTTTCTGACACCTTTTTTCTGGCCCAAACCTGACTAGGACTTCAAGGCATTTTGTAAAGATGCAAGACAAAAAGCAGTTACCCAAGTTTCAAGGAATAACCTCCAACATATACTGTTTCTTTTCTGCAAATGATTCCACCAGCTGATGCTTGGGTAGGACCCCACCAGCCAAGACACAGGGAAGAAGTCAACCTCCTGTTGTGCTGAGGGACATGGTTCAGTGGTGACTTGACAGTGCTGAGTTCATGGTTGTACTTAGTCTTTTCCAACCTAATCAACTCTAAGCTTTCTGCAAGCCCTCCAGCTGCAAGACAATTCAACAGCTGCCTGCCCAGCTTGATGCCACCCTCCTGCCCAGTGTTACTAAAGCAGTGGCATTTCCTGCTCTGAAACTGTACATTCCTATTGCTTCCTCTGAAAGAACAACTTTGGCATAAGTAAATATCAGCCTTCAAAGGGAGATTCCACTGCAGAACTGTGTAACCTGGCTCGCTGCAGCTCTGGAAGTCCCCGAGTGCTCCAGAGCAGTTCCTCACCTATTTTTCCATACAGCTTCCCACCCAGCTGTGCTTCTGGCAAAAAGGGACAGGGAGAGCTCAGTCAGGGCTAATTTCCCCCTGTGTCCACTTTTTTTGCCTGCCCTAGGCTGCAGGAAGCTTTAGGAGTACAGGTTCCCTATGAGTCTCCCCAGCAGCTCCCCAATAAAAACCCCTCATGATACAAGTGCTGAGGGTCCTCTTCCAGTTCCCATCACCTCCCCAGTGGTTTTAAGAAGTGGTGATATAACCTTGTTCAACAAAAAAATCCACTAAGCCCCCAACTTTCAGAGTATTTTAAAAATCCAATGTACCTCATCCTTCATGTTTGCTTAAACACTTCTTTAAACAGTTTATGTTTGCTTAAGCAACTAGATTGAGATCCTGGATCAGTAAATAAACCTGTAACTATGTGCTTGCCTACAGTTACTTCTACCATGATGACTGAAAAATAAAACAAGCAGGAAAAAAAAATATATATATGTGTACAAAAAACCTGGTGTCTTCAATTAAAAAGCTCAGAAATTACAGATCTGTATGCAGGCAGACACACAGCCAGTTGTGGCTGCTTAGCTCCAGGATCTAGGTTTAGAAGTGTTTCTCTAAGCAAAATGATGTCCAAGGGAAAATGCTAGGGTAGATGATAAAATATGAATCCAGAAAAGTCTGTGGGTTAGATTATGCTGAGTGTTGGCTGGAGTTGCTGGATTGAGGAGCTCTGTCTCCTCTGGCTTAGACATTACATAGCAGAGCTCTTGATTTTTCATCTTTTCTGGTATGTAATTTTGCAACAAATACCAAGTCTAACTACTAGCTGCAAAGGAAGCTTTTAAAAATCATTTTTTTTACATTGTCCACCTTGTGTTCAGAGAAAGGTAAGAGTTTGGAAAAAGGTGCTGCCTCCCTGCCCAGGAGAGGGGTGGATGAGAGCTGGGCTGCACACACAGCTGGTACTGGCACTGCAAATCTTTCCATCCAAAACCAGGAGCCAGTAAGGTTTAAGTCACAAACACACAATAAAACCTACTTGAACCCAGTCCACGTAAATGAAGGGATTGAAAAACAGCTATGTATCTCTGTCCTATTTCCCTTTCCAGGAAGGAACATCTCTTGGGTAATCTAAAAACAAAACAAAGTAGCAGAAAACTTTACTTAACCTTCAGCTAATTTCCTATCCGGACTAAATTTAGCTGTTTAGGTTCTGTTTGGTGTTACGTGCCTCCCAAGGTACTGCCTGTCAGAGGGCTCTTTGCCATTTGCCTAAAGCAACCCTTGTAGCACTCTGGTTCACACAGGCTGATTTAATTTCACACCTTAATGTGAATTTTTAACGTGAAATGTCACTTTCTGTTTGGTGACAGCAGTGCTGGAGTGGCAGCAGGAGAGCTGATGGCTTCGTTCTGCTCACTGGAAAAGCCCAACCACCCACATAGCAAACAGCTGCTGGGAACTGACTTCCAGTGGCTTTGAGCTCAAAGAGCAGGCAAGGGAGAGAGCAGGAGGATTAAAAACATTATCATGAAAGCTTCTCTACGCTTATTTGGAAACAGACAGTCATTAATTCAAGGAAGATCAAGTCAGGGACCAGCTCAAAACACTTAGATTATTTTTCCATGAGTCAAGAGTTATACTCAAAACAAAAATTAGCCTACAAATACCAAGGGCACACTGGTGTGCTGAGCATTTCCCAGCACAGGTCACTGTTGCCAGCCTCCTGCTACAGAAGGAAAGAAAAAAATGATCTGACAAATGGCTTGGAAAGTTTTTCAAACTTCAGTTGTTCCACTTGTCTCTGCCTTTCTAAAGCCTTTCATTTTAAGGCCAGAAATTATTTGTGCTGCTGTCAGCTCAAGGTGTACAAATTCTGGAAGGAGCATAAAAGAGTAGCAAGTACATTTAGAAAGTCTCTAAAATTGAGAGCAAGTACTTCTTTTGGAGGTAAAGATTTGGGGAAGTTGGAGACCACAACACTAAGTGCTTCTTCTTATACCTAACTGAAAATTGCATTGTCTCTGTGGTGGGATTCTTTCCAGGGTAAGGAGATAACAGGTTACCAAGCTATCACCAAAACTATGACTAACTATGCTCACCTCAGCCCAGTGATAGTGAAGGAAGAGGAGGAAGGGAAGAAAAGAAACAACTTTTAAGCAAGTGAATTAAAAACAAAATCACTACAACTTGTACAAGAGAAAAATAAATACTAATAAAGTACTGCTTGAAGTCAATGTTAGGATTAGTCAATGTTAAATTGAACCTCTCCCTTGGTCTAATTAATTTGTCCCCTCCCTGGAAGTGTTGTTTATGGCTAGGTTAGATGGGACTTTGAGCAACGTGGTCTGGTGGAAGGTATCCCTGCCCATGGTGCCTTCCAACTCAAACTATTCTATGACCTTTATTTTATTAATGAACTGAAAGGTACATGTAAGACTTTGCTGTTCATGCTAATGAATTGTAGCAGCCTGGAATGTAGAGGAAAATGAAGTGTAGGACACACAATGCCAGCAGCTCAGCCTTCTGTAATCATTAACACTCTTTCCTGCATCCATAGTTGATTCACTTTGGTGTTTTTTTTGTTGGTGTGAGAAGGTAAGGCTCTGTCTGATTTACAAACCCATCTAACCTCTGTTAGATGAATGAGACTGTGCCAGATTCAAGCCAGGAGGGAAGATGATTTAAGGTTGTTCCCACTCTTACAGCAGTAGCTTCTCTATTGTAGGCAGTTACAAATAAACACAATCACAGGCAGGGCAAGAAGCAGCAGCTGGATATTAGTAGGAAATGAAGTGGCAAATAATTAAAACAATTAGCTCTAGGAAGGAAAAAAGTAAGAAACTGTTTAATAGTTATTTTTTTCATGTGGTGACTCTCCTATCTGGTGGAGAGCTGTGAATGCTGATTCAGGACTGTGAGTGCAGGTGGTGCCAATGACTTCAGAAAAAAAGCTATGAATATAATACATAACTTCTGTTGAGTGATTATTAATAGGAAACACATGATTTAAGATAAAGAAGTCTCTTAGCTGGTAGAATGTGATAGAGGTCACAGAAACACTGAAGTTATCAGTCCATGGGACTTCAATGGCACTCAGCAAAAAAAGGAAATGCATTTTCCTTGCCATTTGCCCAAATAGTTGTGAGTGGAGTGGAGCAAATCAGTGTCTGCAGAATGCAAGAGAAAAAAAAGGTCTCTGCTTCTGATGCAACTTCCCATATGTTTCCAATCAGAATTTTCCATATGCTGCCTTTTGCTGATGCATTTTAAAGCAAGGCAAATGCTCCGATTGCAAAGACTATATATACATATTTATTTATGGGTTGGCTGAGCACTGCCACTGCCTCAGCTTCTGAAGGAAAGGAAAAGAGAAAGAGTAATCTGTTGCTTCTCCAAGGTGCTGTGCATTTATGGGTCCTGGAAGCACAGGTATGTTTTTGCAAAGGGATCCTTACAAGTAAGAAACAAGCTGTAACTCCATGGTTTCTCCCTCCCCCAATGTTGTGAAAGGTCACAGTTGGCTGGGCCCCATTGTAGCTCAGAAAGTGGTAAAGGAACTCAGAAGTTGTTTTTCCCACCAATTTAAAAAAAAAGAAAAGAAAAGAAAGAAAAAAAAGAACAATTGTACACCACTTCCATTTTCTGAAGAGGAAACAGTGATTTGCCTCAGCCTTGCTATTGACTGGGAATTAAGTAGCCTTTGGTAATAAAAGAGTTAAAGTGCAAGTTTATCTTAACTTTTGGAAAAAAAACACATGTTGTGTGGATTGCTTTTTTCCAGGGTAAATAAGCATTAATGCTACAACACCACCTTTTCTCTTTGAGGTGCACTGTCTCTCTGGCTTGGCTGGTTTTGATTGAATCCCACCTCAGGTCTCACACAAATAATGTGCCACACCTGAAAGATGCAGGAAAACCTCAGCCTAAGGAAAACAAGAAAGAAATGCACTGAAAAGCTCTGAAACTCAGTCTCCTGAGCAGACATGAATTCTGAGGCACAAATTAATTCCATTAAAAGGGCTCACTCATCCAATGAGTTGTGGTGGAAAACCAAATGAGTATTCAGCAAATGGATTTTTCAATGTGACCTTTTACAATATTGCAAGAGTGTCACTGGAAAAGCCCTAGATCCTCTTTCTGTTTTGTTCTGAACCAGCCCCTCCAAGCCATACTGCTGAATTTCACTCCAGCTCTCATGTCCAACCACAAATCCATCCTGTCTCCTCTGTATGAAACTCTATATAACAGCTGTGCTTTTGATGCATCTTTCCCACATTTACTCTTTTCAACCCAGAACGTGCAGAGGACAGTGGGTAATGATACAGATGCTAAAGATGACCCAATCCCTCTGCATACCATTGCCTTTTTTCTCCTGTGTTTGTCTGAACTAGACGTAAGGGAAGTCATACACAAAGTTACATTAAAACATGAAAATGAGTTCAGAACACCCCAAAAGGGCACTTGGTCAGCTTTAGGTCACCCTCATGTAAATTAGTAAACAGCAGTTCCATCATACCACTTTTTCTTTTTCCTAAGTGACACCTGCCTATTTCCCAGTGATATTGGGTTGCACTGTTCAGGCCACACCAACTACTAACCCCATGACTGATAGTCTCTATTATCCCCTTTGCCCCTACTCCAGGAAAGAAAAGGGGACATTAACAGAGAAAGGGACACTTGTGGATTGGAACACCCCTGATGCTGTAGCACAAGGACTCACCAGCAGGCAGGACTCAGAGTGAGGGAACTGGAACTCAGGAACACTTGGATCAGGATTGAAGGCAGAACAGACAGAGTCCTGGAACAACAGAGCTGGGCTTCTGATCTTCACAAGACTCAGGTGCTCAACTTTCAGGGAGGGTAGAGAACCAAATCTCTCCTTTTTTGTATTTGCTGTTAATTAGGTGCTAAATAGCTTAGTTATGCACCTATTTTGCTTGGGTCTTAGGCCTTATGTATGATACCCTAAGGCCCAAGCTTGATTTCAAACTTTTCAAGGACTGAATATGACCTTATTGGCACTGAATACCTTGTTTTGGCTCAAACTAGGACAACCAGACAATATTTAAAGGGTGCTACAAAGAAGATGGAGACTACTTTTTTACAAGGAGTCACATGAAAAAGACAAGGGGTATTGGGTACAAGTTACTCCTAGGTGTATTCTGATTGGACATGAGGAAAATTTTTCACAAGGACAATCAGCCATTGGAATAACCTCCCCAGGGCCATCTTATCTAGACCATCCAAGAAAAGTTGGACCAGATGATCCTCAAGGGCCCTTCCAAGCTGGTATTCTGTGACTCAATGACATGTTGTGAGCACAAATTAAGCTTGTTGAGAAGAGGCTGAGTTACCTGTAAAACTTAGTGCCTATTCCCCACATAATCACCAGTTATTAATGGTCTACTCTCTGGAGACCTCTGATTCAGACCTCCAGAGCTGTCAATAACTTGTTGTAACTGAAGTCAGCTAAAATAAACAAAATGTTACATACCTCTAAATCCTCTGAAAGAACCCAAACTCGGAGGCAGCTGGGCACTTCTGATGTTCATCTCCCTCTGTCCTTGTTCCCCAAGGGGGAAGTTTAGAGGAGTTGAATCTTTACATCTTCAGTGTGAAAGTACATCATTAATAAACATCTGCAATGTTTACTGGGCAAGATTGGGATGAGAACCATCATAAACCTGGTGGTAAAATTAAGCATCATGATTTCAAAGAAGTGTTTAAACAGTATAAAATGCAGCAGGCAACAAGAAGAAGACAAAACATGCAGGTATCTCATAACTGAATACTTTTCTCCTCTGCAACAGGGATGTGATGACATAAATGGTTCTTTAACTATTTATGACAAGGATTTATTGTAACACTTATGTCAAAGGGCCCTGGATTAGGATGGCATAGGAAGTTTTAATCATGTCATTTCGTTGTTTTTCTGGACCTGACTTTGCCAGTCCAGTAGCATTCTTCCCTGTTAATGTGCATCCTGTGCTTACAGAGCATTTGCTTGTAGCCCACCATTGGCTTTACAAAGAAAACTGTGTGAAAAGTCTGTATTAACAATGAACAAAACCACAGCTTGCAGCAGCAATATATATCATATTCTACACATTGTTCATGTTCTGAAAAGGAAGAGGAACGAGACCTGGCTCCTTCAGAAATGAGACAGAAATGCCATTGAGATCTCATTTCCTGTGCAGGAACTTGAGAGAACTTCAGTCACTGCAGTCCTACGCTGGGTTTGAGTAGTGTCATGCTTTGTGAGGTCTGCTACATCCTCCCCAAAAATCACTCCTTCAAGATGAAAAAGACTAAAAATGGGCCTGCTTTTAATTAGCAAAAGAGCCTTAACAGCTTGAGCAGATTGAGCTGAGGATCATCCCTTCGGGTAGTGAGCAGAGATCCCCTCACCTCTATTCCTGATGAAGAGTGGGAGGGAAACCTCAGGACATTGCTGCAGCTAGAAGAGCCTTAACATGCCTAGTAATTAAGAGATCATCCCTGATGTGTCCCTTGATGGTCAGCAGGCCCCTGGTCTTCTTGCCACAAGCAGCACAGCATATGCCCAGTTGGACGTCAAAGCTTTCTGAAGTAATTGTTTAAAGTAGTTGCAGCCAAGCAGAAATTGGGAAATGTTAGCTGCTGTTTGCTGTTTGTGTGCTCCTTGTACATGCTGCTGTTCAGACTCATTAATCAGGCTCCAAAAATGGTGGGATGACTTCAAATGTTGTTTGTAATTTGTAGGTTAGGGGTTCTGCTTGTTTAACTCCAGCTTTCTACGATCTGAGATACTTTAGGATGCTACTTGCTGATTTGGCTCTTGCAGGGTGTGAGGCTTTTGAATCCATTCTTCCTCCCAACTGAAAATCATGGGACTTCTGAAAAGAATTGCAAGTTGGCAACGCTGTGAATATATTGGGTAGCTTTTAGGGGAGAAGAGGTCATTGATAGCTTCTACTTTACTCTGTCTGCTTGCATGGAGCATAGAAAGGCAATGTCTTTGCCACATAATCTTATCACTACGTGGCTGCAGGAATATTAGTCAAATCAGAAATGCCCATCTTCAAATCCAGAGAGAACAAAATGGATAATGACTCACTCCAACCAAGCAAAATAATTCTAAACAATATTTTAGTTTAAATATATATATCTCATGGCTAGGCTTTGCGAACAAAGATCCTGGGATTAGATATATATATATATATGTACATATATAGAGACATATTGTGGCCTTTTCTGGGAAATTCATTCCCTCATCTTTTGGACTTGATGGTTTTAGAGGTCTTTTCCCACCTTAATGATTCTATGATCTCTTTTCTTCCTCCTCCCCTCTCACCTGAAATAAGAGCCACCATAAAAGAGAATTCTTGATCCCAGATGCATTCCATTTCCTGCAGTAAAACTTAAAATCATTGCCTTTTTTACAAATATCTGCCAAGAATAGAGATGCACTACTTAAGAACTTTCTGCAACTGCTTTAGTTTGAAATGAATAAATCAGTAGGATTTGATGAGCTAGCCAGCATTCTCTAATTTGTTTCTACTGGCAAAAGTGCCTCAGTGAGTTACATCCAAACAAATTTGGTGGCAGCATCTGCTTTATAATGACCTAAATGTCTAAATCTAATTTTAGAAAGTGACTTGCAAAGGGTTCAAGCAAGGCTTTCAGAGCTTGGTCTGGGTTTTATTTTCACTCCTTTAAGTGAAGAGCTGGTTTATGGTGTTTACGTGGTCGCTGTTGATTTGTGAATCCACAGTGAGCAGAACTGTGACCCATACCCAGTTGTATATCTCCATGGGCTCAAAGAAGCACATCAGCACTGTTTGTGATGGAGATGGAGGAAGGTCAACCCCTCAAAGCCACAAATGGTTTGACATTCTGAGAAGCAAGCCTGTAGGGAGAGAGAACACATTACAATACAGCACCTGACAACATTAAAGAGAAATGGGGAAAACTTGGTGTCTAGCAAACCAAACCTTCAGCAGTTGTATGGTTCAAGAAACCCTGTCTGTGACTGCCTTTGGTCCCAGGATCCACCTTTCCAGCTACATTGCAAATAACCCTACTATAGGTAGTAGTAGTTAAGTTTCACCTTCTTGGCTTCCAGGAGGATTTTGGTGGCTTGGGCTGGGCTGCCTTCTGAGTCTACCTGTTGGGCTGGAGCTCAGGCAAATAGCCCTGCTGGAATTGTCTGGCAACTGGAAATGGTTATAAACCACCTGGAGTTAATACTAAAACACCCTTAGAAATCCTGCTAACAAAGAGGCATCCATGTGTTCCTCCAATTCTTAATTGATTTGCTGGGCCCTTCCAATTGTTCCCCATGGAAGTGGCTTCTGGGCTCTTCCTCTGGCTACTGCACTGGATTTTGGTTGCCAGGTTTTGCTCTGATTTGCTTTGTTATCATCTGGAACTCTATTTTATTCCAGATTAGAGTTTCTGAGTTTAAATGGGCTTTAGAGCCCAGGATTGCTCTGTTTTTATACATGGTAGTGTTAGATGGATGGTTGGACTTGATGAGCTCAGAGGTCTTTTCCAACCATGATGATTCTATGAGTCTATGCTGATTTTTTACATCCAGGCTATTTAGGTGTTTTAAACGTGCCATATTATGTTGTGTCATACACAACATACATAAAAGAATATAAATGCCTAAACAATATCATGTTTCTGAGTGATATCAGAAAATATACTCTTGAAGGGTATTTTAAATAACTAAGATATCAGTCTGAAACAAAATTAATTGTTATAATCCTGATAAAATGTAAAATCAACATCAAAAGATAAAAGGGGTTATTACTCTATATGATGTAAAGAAAGCATTAAAGAGGATGTTTAGTGTCTTGAGTCACATGTAGCTTTGGTTTTTATGTTATAGAGATTTTATGGTATGATTTTCCTTTCTTTTAAAGCTAGTGGTAAAAAAACACACCTCAGGTCAAAATAGTAAATAATGAATCACCCACAAATTCAGCTCATTTCCTATCTCTCACTGAAAAAATGTTGATTCCAGGCATGGGAGCAGAACTCTGAGCCAAACAGTAATTTCTTTATGATGTGCATGACTCATAGGAAAGAATGTCTCATGGGGATAGCAGAAGAAAAAAACTAAATAAAAGAAAAGAAACAAAAAACAAACCAGAAGTAAATTGCTTTAAAGAAACAGGCAAGTAAAGGGCAAAAGGTCAGAAAAGGCCCTCAGCCATTTTTGCATTGCTCCTGTGTTCTCCACAGTGTCCTCCAGCTCCTTTGCCTTGAAATGCCATCACCACTTCTCCCTTGGAGCTCCCCAGGCAGCTGCCAAGGCAGGGTAGCTGTTCCCAGGGAGGAAAGGTGTGTGGCAACCATGGGACAGCTCAAGGGTCAGCCTAAGCCCATCAACAAGTTAAAGAAACCCAAATCAGAATTATGAATGAATTTCACAGCATTTTACAAGACACTGGGATTCAAGGTTTTCTTCTCAATGTATGCCCATGGGTTGCCCCAGGTATGACATCTGGAGAGCTGAGCCTGTGAGTGATGTGCTAGTGATTCCAAGTGTCCAAAGAAGGCCAACAGAGCTATTGAAAGGTTGAGAGCACAAATCTTCTGAAGTGCAGCTGAGGGACTGGGGTTGTTTAGTCTGGAGAAAAGGAGGCTCAGGGGAGACCTTCTCACTGTCTATGACTACCTGAAAGGAGATCATAGTAAAGTGGGTGTTGGTTTCTTCTTCCAGGTGACCAGGAGCAGGACAAGAGGAAATGGCCTCAAGTCGTGCCAGGGAAGGTTTAGGTTGGATATTAGGAAAAATTTCTTCACTGACAGAGTGGTTAAGCCTTGGAACAGGCTGCCCAGGGATGTGGTGGAGTCACTGCCCCGGAGGTATTCAAAAAACGTGTAGACGTGGCACTTGGTGACATAGTTTAGTGGCCATGGTGGTGAAGGGTTGATGGTTGGAAATGATGATCTTAGAGCTCTTTTCCAACATAAACAATTCTATGATTCTATGCTTGGTGGGAGGGACAGTGCAGAGTCAGCAGATACCCTCTGTTCTTTCGGGGTTTTAATGTCCAATACCTTTTCAGTAACTTTAGTTAAGTGTCTCTTTTGCATTACTCATTCCTTATTCACAAATGTGAATCAAAGTGGTTTATCCTCCTCCACAAATTACTTTGTGATCTCTTGAGGGGCCTTTAATTATCACAAATATTACGTGCCCTCTCTGGGAAGTGTCTCCTCCCTCAGGCAGATTTATTCAGTGAGGTAAATCAATATCCATCAAGCATATTTCATGTAATGCTTGACTGAGAAATCAAACAGAATTTCAACTCAGCTTTCTGCAGCCATATCTCATCTGATTGCCATTTCTTTACTTTTTTCTTTTTTTCCAGAGTGCTAAAGGATGATTAATTTCAACAAGCATTGCTAGGTACATTTACATAATTATTTATGAGTAATTAAAACATCTTGCCTCCTGCTTCAGAGTCAATATCATGTGGCCAGGAATACAAAATGAGACAACGATGCAACATTAAAATGTAAAGTAGCTTATTCCTGGAGGGGTAATGCTGTGCTGCTTTAATGTCACATATTCAAAGCTCAGGACCAATTAATTTCAGCCCTATGAAGACTAGAAATTTATTTGTGTTATCTCAGTACAGATCATTACTGTCTGCTATGCATCTGAGGAGCTTTCAAAAAATCCAGTTCAGGTTCCAGCAAGATCTAATTTGGGGCTTGAGGGTAATTTTCTACTCAGCACCTTTCCTTCAATCAGCAAATGGATTATACCTATATAGACTATAATTGATGTAAGAAATAAAACAGATCTCTCTAGCTCTCCATGAACACTTAAAAGATTAATAATGTGCACTCTGGAACACTTAGTTAAGAGTTAATTCTTGATGATGTAGCAAAAAGCCTTATAAAATGAATATTTGTATTTCAATAAAAGCTTGAATTAGAATTGAATTAATTTCTTTCCACTCAAATTCATTTCCTTACCTGCTAAAATATAATAAAACTGTTTCACAAGCTGGAATTATCTGGACAGTTGGATTCATCACCAATAGGTGAAATTCACGGTGTTTAAATAATCTGAAGGAAGAAAAGATTTGTTAATAACAGATAGGTATAAATTACTTATTCCATATTACCATGTCAGGGAGAGATGAGTCCCAAGCCACTGTTTCCATCCATGATACATTCAGAAGCACTAGGAGATATTTGGGAAATTGTAGGACTGTATATCCAGAGTGACTTTTGCCCTGGAAGATGTAATATTGACCAAAGGACTAATCTCCCACCATGTGCCTGATGGTGAAGGTTCCAGGGTAAGGGCTAAACCATCTAAAATACACCTGTGGTTGGACACCAAGCTCTCCAGCCCTGAGTAGCTTCTCACAGGCCACAAGGGAGAGCCAGCTGCTTTCTTGCTTTTGGGTTGCCTTGTTTCCATCTGGCTTCAGGGATCAAATACCTGCTGGAAGACACTGAAAGAGCAAGGATACCAAAGCTTGCATTTCAGAAAGCACTGCAGCAGTGCCACTCATACCACATCCTTGGTGCCCATGGCAGCACAGGCAACTGATTGACCACCCTCCTGAACTTGAGCTTACAGAGGGGTCAAATATTTAAGTCTGGAGTCCAGAAGCCTATTTCATCAAATGTCTTTATAAAGATTATAAACACAATAGATTTCTGTTGTGCCTTTGTTATTACTAGAGACATACTGGCCTTCCTCACTTATTAAAGTGTGTTTTCCTTCAATAATTTCTACTTTAGATAGTGGCCACCTGATTAATAGGGAGAAGAAACATGGCAGATGATGTATGTATGCATTAGAAGGCAAAGGACAACAACTAGAGCAGTGAGATCTACACCATGACTTGCCAAAGGGAGTGAGTGAGGAGTTCAGATCAGCTGGGGAGCACTGACAGCCTGAAGGGAAGAGTGCAGGCTATGGGTGATGGAGTTTAGCATCAGAGGAATGCAGGGGAACTGCAGAAGGGAGGTTTTGCAGCAAGGTTCAGAGAGGTTCTGCCACTCAGCCTGCAGGAGATGAAATACTAGGAGCTCTGTAGTCCACATCCAGCACTTGAGAGGGAACTCATACAAGCCTGAGCGAGCAGCTTTTCTGTGCAAGCAGTTTCAAGTCAGAAGATAAAAATTATCCCTGGCTGCCCATGAGGAAACCAAGTCTTGCCAGAATAAACGTACATGGCAAGGAGACCACTTGAAAGGTGTGTGTGTGTGTGTGTGTGTGGAGGAATCCAGTGTTTGTGATGACAGCTGGTGTAAAGGAAAAAGGCCTAGTTTTCCAGTGGAAAAGGGGACGTCAGGATGTCAGAAAAGTGTGTTTTGTAGTAGAGGAGCCCAACAGGAACAGCCCTGTATTTCTGTTTTTGCTTGACACTTGTCACTAAAATAGGAAAATTCGGGTTGGGAAGAAAAAGACAATTAGTGTAATTGGTAGCTAACACCTTGAAAGTCTGAAAGAAATGGCAACCCCTGCAAAGGGAGGATAGAGAAGTGCCCAGCAAGTTGCAGATAATACTACAGACATTAGGTTCTTGTAAATTAAACATCTGCACTGTCTTTGCCTGTGATCACTGTAGCCCATGGTTCATAGCTCCAGTGGAGTGCATGACCATGGGAGTTCCCCATCCCTTGTTACAGCAATGAAACACAGAAGCTGGGGAATGACAAATGTGGATGAGTGAAGGAGTTCATTTTACTTTAGCACCAGTCTTCACTTGGATATCACTGAGGATGCTGTATGACATTTTAAATGAAGTTTTACAACCTGTTTTTTCATTTTCATTAACGTGAATAAGCATATTACATGGACTAGGGGATGGCTCTTGTTTACCAGAGCATTAGCTATGTTTACCTGTCAAGACTATTCTTCTTTTACTGACTTTCAGATCCTCATTAAATATTAAACCAGGAACCTGGAGGGGAAAAGCCCTTCATAACCTTTCTCCTAAGCAGTGTTAGCAAAGAGTGGATTATGGCACTTTCTAATCATTGCTAACTTTCATTAAATTTGAGTTTCTTTCTTACTAGAACAGAACTAGAATCGTAGAATTATTTATGTTGGAAAAGACTTTTAAGATTATTAAGTCCAGCTGTTAACCCAGCACTGCCATTAACCAGATAGGATTTTGTTAGAGAGGAACTACACCTAGTAACAAAAAATTTCACTGCAGCTGAAGGTAGAAGAGCTCAGAAACAAAAGCCAGGGAGGTTAGACTGTCAATATTTTGAACCTTCTTACAAATCTACAGCCTGTTTCATTCTCAAAAGGGCAGCAATAACAAATCCTCCAAAAAACATTTGCTTTCATGTTTTCATGCCCATCGTCATTTCTTTGCTGTTTGTTTGTTTTGAAATGCTCTGCTCCACTGGAGGCCATGGTATGCTGTGTTACAACACAGTGTTTCCAGACATGGAGGAATGTTTATAAATCTGTGGGGAAAGATTTAGCTATCTTTGAAAAATAAGCTATTTATATATCTGGGTGTAAAAGACTGATGTTCAGTTCAGAGTCTCATCCCATCAGCCTTCCTCTGCTCTGGGTCACTGTGGTCATGTTTACAGGGTAGACCTGGAACTATTTTCTTATGGTTGTCCCTGTAGCTGGAAGACATGACCATGAACTTCAGAGCCTTCATAACAAGTAAACTCTTAATGATGCCAATATCACCTAGAATCATTGAAAGGTTTGGGTTGGAAGGTACCTCTAAAGGTCATCTAGACCAACCACCCTGCAGTGAGCAGGGCTATCTGCAACTAGATCAGGTGGCTCAGAAAATAGGTGCAGGAGTTTGAAATAGATCTGGATAAAACAGCTAAACAGAAAGAGATCTTACATTGAGCATAAACCATTACACCTGTCTTACCTATTGATCTAAAGAGTCTCCTATATTGTATTGGCATAAAGACAAAGTCATTCTCTGTACGTGAGAAAACTAGGGAATCACAGGACCAGACATCAGCCTGAGGTCTCTGGAGAAAGCAGAACTTCTGAAAAGGAGCAGGACAGAGCTCACAAGTCAGTACTAACCCCACAGGGGAAGGCTGGTGGATGTTTGCAGCACTGCTCCAGAGCTCTTTTTAGCAAGGCCTGTTTTGACAGGACAAAGGGTGATGGCTTTAAACTAAAAGAGGGAGATTTAGACTAGATAAAAGGAAGAAATTTTGGATGATGAATGTGGTGAAAGACTGGCCTGGGTTTCCCAGAGAGGTGTTAGATGCTCCATCTCTGGAAACATTCCAGGTCAGGTTGGACGAGGCTCTGAGCAACCTGATCTAGTCGCAGATATCCCTGCTGACTGCAAGACTAGATGATTTTTAAAGATCCCTTTAACAAAAACCATCCTATGTTTCTAGTCTAGTCTAACCCATTCCATTCCATAAGAGGACCTACAAGCCAGTCTGGGACCTGCGGGATGAAGCACACAAGGTACTGGGGTCAGTTTCCCTAGTGATATCTAGCAAGTGGAGCTAAGGAGCAAGGTTCCCAGCCAGCCATCTTTTGAAGCCTGCTGTTTGGTAGCCAGGGAAGGAGAGGCGAGCCCTGGTCTCTAGGAAGGAGCTGATTTGTGACTCCTGGCTACCATCTGCCGGCGGGCGCGGGCAGTGCCGCGGGATGCTGCCCTGGGGCCTGGGGACATCCCTCCAGAGCTCAGCGAATGTCAACTCTTCCTCAAGTTCGGTGGCATCACATTGTTCATGCTCGTTCAAGCTCCGCAGAAAAGAAATTCACCGACTGAAAAGACCTCAGCCCAGACAGATATAAATGGATGGTATCTTAAATTTGAGAAGATGCCAGAGCTAACAGATTTTGAGCTCAATTTTTGTTGAGTAACATAACACAAAGATATATATAGAGTGATGTTACATGCAAGTCAAGGCATGCAAAACTATTTCCCCAAGAGCTTCAAGGTGTCTAACAGCAGTTTGAAGCTTCCCAAGCCAGTTCACAGTTTTATCACCTTGATATCTCCCACCCCAAGGAGTGTCCCCAGGCCTCAGTAATGTCCCAATCTCACCTGGCCAGCAGCTTACAGAGGTGGCTAAGCAAACTCCACACTTCATGATGGGCTGACATCTGTGAGACACAGGGAAATAAAAGTTAAAGCATATTAAAAGAAATGTTTCTCTTTTGTAATCAGAAATCAACAGCTGTGAGTTAAAAAAGGTGATTTTAATAGTTAAATTGGAATGGGGTAAGGACTTTGGTTACTAACTAACAGCTGTTTGCTAATAAAACATTCTCTGGCATTTTCTTTGAGGAAACCTCAAAAATCTTTTCACATTAATGGTCTCCAGAATGGGTGTTAAGTTTCCTATTATTGTCAGCAAAGCATGGGAAAGCTTGATACCCTGAGTGGGAGCCAGATGCCAGCCCAGACATGGGCAGCAGCTGAGGAACAGTTGAGAAGTGACCAAGCACTGTTTCTGGAAGAAAGAAGGAATTCCTGAGAAAAAGGAGTTTTCAGTAGGAATTTGAAGCTGAATTGGGATGGTTGGAGTGTGAATAAGTGATGGGTCTGTTATTTTAGCATGTAGAGGAAAAGAAAAGGGGAAAAAATGTTTTAGTGATTCTGAAGAAACCAGAGCGACCAGAGCAGGTAACAAGAGAGGAGCTGAGGAGAGGGAAGAGCTGCAGCACTCTAGAACAAGACAGCTGCTAATGCCTTCCCTAATTCTAGAGAAAACAGAGAAAAAATGAAGAGAGAGTGTTTGGGAAGGTCTGAGCTGCAACTGAGGTGCTAGTCCAAGTCCTCAGATGAAAGGTGCTTTAACTGTTGTATCATCATGTTTCTTAAAATAAAGAATATTACATTTCCAGGACCAAATACATGGCCTCTGGTAAAAAACTCGGTGTGATTTGGATAACATCACAATTTATTTCCTCAGTTTCATTTTCATCTGTATGAAGAGGTAACACATCTACTCTGATTCTTCAGCCTGTTGGGTGGTATCAGTGGGTACCTGTAGTTGTACATATATTCCTTGCATGTATATATATTCCTCCAGAAGGACTGATTTCTTTTTACTTGACTTGAGCATGAAAGCTCCTCTAACACTCCTCCTGTCTGGAGAACACCAGGCAGCTGTGGAGTAATTTAATAAACCAAAAAGAAAGGAGTGTTGATGATCCCAATCAGTCAATTCTCTATTGCTGTTTGGTATGTTGCTCCATCAAAGGAACAAATCACCAATGTGCAAATTAAGTGTGATTTAAGGACACTTAAATATTAACAGAATGGGACTACAGATGAAATTGGAGTGGGTTTGATTCTTAATTTTCACAATTCCTGTCAATCATTGTCATTGCTGCAAAAATGAGGTTTCCTAACCAGACAGCTGAATAAATCAAATAAGGCAAACAGATAGAGGAAAGACAGACACTAATAATCTCTTGTCTGTGAAAGAAGTTTATCTGCTTGCTGCTTGCCAAGAGGCTTTTTTTACTCTGATAACCAAGAAAAATACTAAGATTTTAAATATTTGTGTGTTGCTTCTAGTTTAAATATCAAACCAGGAGGACTTGTTTTATGCCTGTGATCAATATTTATTTTCATGTGCTGCAGCACATAGACACTATATATATATATATATATATATGTATCATATAGAGACAGTAATCAATAATTTTTTGCTGTTCTGTCACTGTGGAGATGCTGTGGGTGAGCCTCTCCTGCTGAGAGAGACACAAAATAAACCCCTAAAAGGGAAAGTAAAAGCTGGGCTAGGAGTCAAAATGTCATTCAGTCATCAAGGTCACTACTGCAGTACAGAGGTGCTAGCACAAGTCAAGTAGCAGCAGCCCCATGTGCATCTTAGATGCATATTGGTGACCAGATTTGCAGCCTCCTCTCTGCATTTCAGTTGGCAGAAGTGAGTATTCAGAATATACTGAATATATCACTCAGACTCACTTGGGTTTAGAGTGGTCTTGTTGAAGAGCACTCCTGGCCAGAAGGATGCCCACACACGTGTGTGAGACACCTCCTTCCTCAACAGCAGTGCTTTGGAATGGCCTAATGCTCTTCAGTCCAGCAAGACATTTTGCAGATGCTCTAACAACCAGCTCTGCAAAAACAGGCTCATTCAGGCATAGAAGATAAGCTGAAAGTCTGAAACTTTATCTGAAGCTGATCCTTGGATTCAGAGTGCACAGGAGCATTTCCACTGACACCTTCACACTATAGATCAGCTCATCTTGCCTTCCTTGGAGTGAGACAATTGCTCTAGACCAAGAGAGTCTGACAATATGCAGATTTTTCTTCTTCTGCTGTTTGTTGGTTTGGGTTCTTTTTAATTATTATTTTTTAATTCACACATTTTTTCAATTCAAAAGATCCCCAGCTTCCAGAAACAAGATGTTGCTCCTACTACTGAGGGCATGAGCTGAACACACACTATGACAAGGATTCCTCTTCCTGCCTGAGATAGAGGTTTGTACACTGCTTTCAATCCTGGGCTAGCTTTACTCTACTATCACATATATACAATGATGTGCTTCAGCTATCTTGAGAGAACAGCTTGGCTGCAGAACTGGAGGTATTGCTAGGGAACTGCTCCAGCAAAAAGCATTTCATGGATGCTGAGCAGCAAATGAATGGCTAGCATAGCTCCTGCTGCCTGCCAGCCCCGTCACGGTGATGGGGAAGGGAAAACTGCTTATTGCTGCCATAAAGATCCCTCTGTGGCATTTGTGTGTGTGTGTATGTGTGCTGTTCCCTTGCCACCAATGAGATAATTTGACTTTTCCTGGGTTAACACATTGCTTTGTGTGTGCTGCTATATTTAGAAGCGATTAAAAAGCTGCGGGATATCTCACGGCACACTCCCATGAGTCTCTGCTAATCAAGGTGGTTACCTTCAGCTAACTGTACCATTTTTGGTTCCACTGAGAAATGCAATTCTAGTTCAAATAAGTGTATTTGAACTATATTTTATGGTAAAAAAAAGACTACAAAGCAAACACGTCTTCCTGAGAACTACCTCAATTCATCCAAGCCAGCATGGCTGAAAGCTGTTTTCATTTCGTTGTCTCTTGAAGGCCTGATCATGATCTGCAATGACTGCATCTTCTGTGATTTTCTGCATGTGGGCTAAAAGAGTTCCTTTGGATGGAGTTTCTGGGCATATAAGCTTAGAGAATAAAAAAAGGAGAAGTAAAACTTAAATATTAAGAATTTCCATATCTGAAGAAGGACTTAGGTGCCTGTTTCTTTTTACTGGGTCAGTAGTGTCTCCCACCTCCTCCCGAACCCTCTACCTTTTCTTGGAGGCCATAGTGGTACATACATCTGAGGACCTTGTCCTGTACATCCCAGTCCAAATGCCAGACCTCCTGTACTGCCTGGAGACATCAGTGTGCCTCAGATAAAGGGTTGGGGACAAGTTTTCTGTTGACTGAGTGGAAGTACATTGATTAGGTGACACTCTAAGGAGCTTCTCTTGTAAACAAACATAGAATCATTATGGTTGGAAAAGACCTCTGAGATCATCAAGTCCAACCATCCACCCAACACTACCATGCCCACCACTGAACCATGCTCCCAAGCACCACATCTACACATTTTTTTAACACTTCCAAAGATGGTGATTCCACCACCTTCCTGGGTAGTGTGTACCAATGCTTAATAACCTTCTGGGTGAAGAAATTCTTCCTAATATCCAATCTGAACCTCTCTTGGTGCAGTTTGAAGTAATTTCCTCTTGTCCTATCACTCGTTTCTTAGAAGAGACTGAACTCCACCTCACTCCAACCTCCTTTCAGGTAATTGTAAAGAGTGAGAAGGTCTCCCCTGAGCTTTCTCTTCTCCAGACTAAACAATCCCCATTCCCTCAGCTGCTGCTCATATCACTTGTGTCTTAGACCCTTCATCAACTTTGTTGGCCTTCTTTGGACATGTTCCAACAGCTCAATGTCCTTCCTGTAGTGAGGGGCCCAGAACTAAACACAATATGCAGCAGAACAGTGAAGGTGATTTTACCACAGAAAGAACGAAGAATGAGCACACTGATGCTCAGTAAAACCTCCCTAAATGAGTCCCTGATCTGGCACTGCAGCCTCTTTAGACTTTTCATGCAGAACTAGTAGAGTCTAATCCAATTTAAAATGCATCCAAATTCCCAGCAGCTATCAGCAGGAAAGCAGGACAAAGCTTATATCCAGACGGCCAGCTCGGAGTAGGGACCTGGAGCTGAGACAGGGCTGAGACACCTGAGGGTTGATGTCTGTCTGCAGGCACCTTGCTTCACCCAGGGCAAACTTCCAATGGTAGCAGCATCCCTAAACCTTGTCCTCATTTCAGCCATGGGCTCCAATCCCATCTCCTGTGCCTGATTGGGGCTTGGGGCCATTTCAACCTCAGTTTCCCAGCTATGAAAACACTTCTGTAGTTGCTGGGTAAACCAGAGCAAAATTGGTTAAGGAAAAATAAAAAGAGAATGCTATTTTAAGAACTATTTTAAGTGCTGTGACTGACTCTGTATTTCTTGAGACCAAAGCAGCCCACAGGCCATCTGTCTCCTGGAGAACTGGTCCCTGAGACTGGGCACACAAAGATCCTCAAGCACACCATGATTTAGGAATCAGCTCCAAGATGGGGAGGACTGTTGTATTTGCTGGCTTAGGACACCCTGTTCATGGGCTAGTAATCATCTTCCTGATGAAAGCAAGCAGAAAGAGAGGTCACCAGGATTTGACCCAAATAGCTTGGGTTCACAGTGTGGTCTGGAGCCAAAGTTTGGATAAGCAGAAAAAGCTTTGGATAAGCCATGTCAAAGTAAAGGTCAGATGAGATCACTAGACTGCTGATCATGAATGAGCAGAGTATTATTTCCAGTTGCCACAAAGGATCCTGAGTTTGGAGCAGGCAGAAGAAAAATGGCTATTTCAGGGACTGCTTCTCTCTAACATTAACAGGAGGTGTCAAATCAAAGTTTCCTTTTTTTTCCCCCTACCTGTCATCTTCCTCAGAAGAGTCTCATCAAGGCCAGCTCTGAAAGCCTCACTGGCTTGTAGAGTTCCTAAAATACCACAGTGGAATTTGCCAGCAATTGGTGAAACTCAAGGGCTGCAAAACCACCTTCAGTAGAAAAAAAAATGACAGAGCAGAGCTGTGTCATGAAGATGCTCTAAGCAGAAGAAGTATATGCCTGTCTTAACCCTCAGGGAGAGCTAACCAAACCAACCCAGGCACAAACCATTTATCTCTATCTGCTGCACAGACATTGCCAAATGCAAAGCAACTTGGTAGATAGATCTCTCCTCTCCATGAGCTCCTCCTCCCCTTGATGACAGGAATGCTAATAAACCTCCTGCCAATGCCCCACGGGCACACCTCTGCTCGGATGACTTCCCAATGAGCAGTTTTCCTGGCTCAGTTAACTGCTCCACTCATGGATTTGCTTTATTCTGGTAACTGATTTTCTCTTTCCAGAGTGATATTCAATTGAATATTTAACAAAACCAGACATGTTTGGCCAGTATAATGAGCCACAACTGGCTGGGTGAAGATGGAATATGAAGTGATGGAGACTGCCAAAGACTCATAAGCACTGTTAATGGTACAAGGAAAAAGAAATGTCCAAAAAGACAGCTCCCAAAAGTAAAGTTTAACCCTTAGAAGGCCTAAGGTCATGGTAGATACAGATTAGATATTAGGAAGAAACTCTTCACTGTGAGGGTGGTGAGGAACAGATTGTCCAGGGAAGTTGTGGATGTCCCATCCCTGGAAGTGTTCAAAACTAGGTTGGATGGGTTTTGGAGCAACCTGATCTAGCAGAAGGTGCCCATGGCATGGGGGTTAGAACTAGATGATCTTTAAGGTCCTTTCCAACCCATAATATTCTATGATTCTAAATTTCTATGACTAAACAAGAGGAGAGATGAAGACAGAGGTTGTCACTAACTGCTCTTACCTGCCCATATGGAAGCAGCTTTCACAGATTCAGTGAAACACAGAGGTGAGATCTAAAAAAGCACCAAGGCTGTTTGGTACTGCAAAGGTGCTTATTTCTGTGACAAATAGATTGCTTTACAAGTGTGTCTTAACTTCTGGCTCTACAGCCCCAGAAATGCCCACAAAACTGACTGTGATTTAAATGGATCCTGCTTTAAATGCAGCTTCTGGGTTTTTACCATGCCTCTCAGTGGGGCAGGACCTCTTCTCCAGAGCTGCCTTGTATAGACCTTAGCCATTAAGTCTTCATACACACAAGATAAAATAAAATAGAGTGAAACTAATCACCCTAATAAAGACTGAAATTAGCAATTATCACAGAGTTGGGAAAGGCAATTTAGAGATTGTTATGCTATCAGAAATTTAATTCCATTGACACATATATATATGAGAAGAAAGTAATAAATACACACTTTTGGATATTTCCTTTTCATTTGATAAACGTCCTTCAAAAGCTGAGAAGAGGGAGAAGAACAAGTTGCTAAAAGGAGGCAAAGAACATCCTCAAGAATGCAAAAACCCTGTGAAAGTTAGAAGAGCAGAGGAGCAAAATTATGCATCAAAAGATTGTCTTTGAGGAAAATCAGGCTCTTACCTGGGTCAAAGGATGCCAAGCAGTCCATCTGAGCTCCAGGCCACTTCTGCAGACACCCTTGGAAATGCACTGAAGAACAGGAACTGAGAGTGATCAGCATTGCTTGAGATGACAGACATCTGAAATGAAGGTGATAGGAATCAGTGACTGCATTAGAACAACAGCCTTTATTTTTTGGCCAAGTCTCTGCCAGTGTTCAAACATCTCCTTCAAACATCTCCCTCCTTGAGTGTTTAAAGCAAAAAAATGCACATTTGGGTGAGGATGAAGAGCAGGAATTCTTCAGAAAAAGGAAATGACTTTGAGTAAGAAATTCCCTTTCACCTTTCAAACACTATCTCAAACCTACAAGTCTTTTGAGCTAGCAGCTAAAAGGGGAGTTTGGGGGAAAAATACTGTCTCCTGGGCTAAATCAGATTGCTAGAAAAGATGTAAGCAATTTTAATAAGTGCTTTTCTTCACAGATCTGATGTTAAGTGCTGAGCAGAGGAGGGTTGGGTGGCTACAAAATGTTAAGCCCCATCCTCCCGCTCTCATTCTTCTGCTTTAGTTTTGTTCCAGAAAAAAGCATTCCCTTGGAAACATGTCCCTATGGCAACATAGAAGACTATCTTTAAACTGAAAGAGCCAAGGTTTAGACTAGATAGTAGGAAGAAATTCTTTACAATGAGGGTGGTTAAGTCATTGCAAAAGGTTGCCCAGAGAGGTTGTGGCTACCCCATCCCTGGAAGTGCTCAACACCAGGTTGGATGGGGCTTTGAGCAACCTGGTCTAGTGGAAGCTGTCCCTGCCTATGGCAGAGGAGTTGGAACTAGATCATCTTTAAGGTCTCTTGCAACTTAAATCATTCTATGATTCTCTGATCTTGATGCAGACATGCTAGTACTTTGACAGCTCCTTCTTTTTGTGATACTTATGGTAACATCCTGGGATTGTCAGAGCTATGATGTGAGATTGCCTGTGTCCAAGACACCATTTGGATGATTTTTCTACTGAGAACTTGTTTTTGCAGTCTTTCACTCTTCTGGCTCTTGAACTCTCAGTCTGTACATCATGACTGCAATTTTATCTGAAACGTGTTGTAAAATTGATGCATTTGCCTTTATCAGCAAAAATCCATGACCTCAAACAAGATGGTTTTGATGAGAGCTACTTTCCATAAAGCCTTACTGCCAAGCACCACACACTGCTTCTGTGGTTCATCCTCAACTGAATCCCACACTGGCTCTTCCCTCCTTTTGTTCAGAAGCTAAGAAAGTTTACTTGTGCCTACAGCACCAGCATGATGAATTTCTAGCTACACTCTTTATAGACACTGTTACTTGGATTAGGGCTGTTATCATTTTTTTCCACTTGGTTGGGAGCAAATATGTCATAAATCTACCAGTGAATTAATACTTCTGTACACTGCTGGCTTTGGATGATAAAAGGGAGAGTATGTGTATGCAGGGTGATAACCTTGAGCTCCATGGATTGCACTCAGCACTTAGGATTCCAAAAGCATAAAATTCCTCCCTAAGGACAATCATTAGCCACAGCAAACAGCTCTGGGCTATGTCCTAAACATCTATAGGGTCCACAAAGGTTGAGACCCTTTGGAGTGATGCTCACCATGAGACCTGTCATGGGTGGACTTTTGTTGTACACCAAGACATGATAGCACAAGATACAAGGGTGTTCTTTGCTTTAATCCCCACAGGACTAATCTTTCTTATGGAAAAAAGGTTAAAAAGGAAACTGTGGTCTGTGACACCAAGATGCACTTCAAATTTCTTGCATTAAATAGCAGAGCTGGTATTGAGGTAATCTTCTTTGACCTAGATTTCAAAGCCCACGAGCCTCCAGATTTGCTTATTCCTCAACAAGAACAAAGACAGCTTGGAACCTTGCTCTCTGTGGGAAAAGTCAGGTGTGGATGAATACTGACACAAACTAAGTCATACATTTGCCTGCATGCTCTTTGAGAAAGCACAGGGTAACTTTGCCCAGATGTGGCCTCCTGGGAGGTCCCAGAGGCTCTCCTTGTCTTTGAGAAGCCTGGAGGGGGGTGGAGAAGAAACAGTGTCTGCACTGCCAAAGCCAAGAGGATACAAAGAAATCATGGATATTATGATTTGGGGCTATCTGTTATGTCCTACAAGCTATAGTTATGACTGGGGTTTTCTCTCACAAATCAGAAATGATGAATCTCATGCTTTGGAGATCCCTTCTTAAAGGTGAGAAGCTAGCATTAAACTCCAAGCCAGTACTCACCCAGCTGATCCACTACATAGATCCAATTCATACAACAGATGCAAAAGAAGTCCTACCATGTTTAGTTGCAGCAGAAGGCATTTCACTATCAGCTTCTGCTCCTTTTGTCCCAACTGTCTGTCAATATTAAGGAAGACAGAAAGAGTATGTCACTGTGCCAGGAATGATTAGACTTCACAACAACTGAACTAAAGACAATTACTTTCTGTTTTACATATGAGTAGGACTAGCTCTGCAGAGTCATGGCAATGGAATCTTTGAAGTATTCTCTGTATTTTTAATGGGGTTTAAAAAATATCCCTTCTGTTTTGTCCCTTTTTTTGTTTTTCTGTGTTCATGTTTATGCCAAGAACCATTGTGAAACCTTTCTCTAGTATCATCATTCCATCAATACAGTTTATCATGTCTAGATAAATACATGCATGCACACTTCAAGTTCACAATTAGGCAGGGAAAATGTCAGATCTGTAAAAAGCAAAGCACAGCCCATTATGTGCTGGGTGGCAGAAGCAAGGGAGGCAGTGGGAGGCTGAGAGCTGCCTGAAGATGCCACTCCTGGCTGTAGCCAGGAGTGACAGATGGTGTTTGTCAAGAGGAAAGAGCCTTACCTTCTTATTTTATCATGGAAGCATCACAGTAAGAAAACTAACAACATTTGCTGTTTTATCTAACAGATTTAAGAAATACATCCCTCAGAACCCCTCCCCACCCCCCAGAATTCCTGCTGGAAAACACACTGTCAGATGCACCTGGAAAGCCCAAACAAAAGATGCAGTTGTGTTTATCAAGAGACATTCTCAGTCATTGCACACATTTTATTTTCTCCTTAAGGAAATGCATTGAGCATACAGAGAGATCACATTCAGTACAGATTTATCAGTACAGAACAACCAGAAAATAAAGACACAATCAAAAAAGAGATTGAAGGAGCTGATTCAAGCTGAGAATGAAATGAAAAACTCTTCAACCAATTTAAGTGATTTTTTGGGGCTGTTTTTTTTTACACAGATGAGATATTTAAGTCTAAATTAACATTCCCAGCCAAGATCTGCTGCATTGTTGCAATCTTTATATTCAAGAGCTTTATCAGACTTGTGCCTAGCAACTAAGCATAGAGCAGAACTGCCTTGTCTGAGAGGCCATCCCAAGCAAACCCCAGAAGAACAGTCGCAGAGTGAAGGACATGAAAGGAACCATGCAGAGGAAAGAGTCCCATCAAACAAGGAGACAGTTTGGTCCATGTGACAGGCAAGAGCTACAAAGGCAGGCTAGGATTATACTCTACATGGAGGTTTCACTGATTTCACATGAAGAAGCTCTCTAGAGTTTGCAACTTTGATATCATTCTTGTGAATGTGCACAACTCTGTGACACACTGCCTAGAACTCATTTGTGAAAGAATTATACTGGGGGGGGAAAAAAAAAGTCACAACATAAAGCTAGTTGAAAAACTACTTTGCCACATATTTTGTGAGTTCCATAAACTTGACAAGCAGATATTTTACCAAACTGGTAACTAAAACTAGAACTTGAAACACCATCCCCAATTCAGTTATACCAGCTGGACTTTAAGCCAGTCCTGTCTATTTTGTGTGTGTGTCAAGAGATTAGACCAAATTATCACAGTTGGATGTTAAAATCTACAAATACCACTGATAGGCTTGTCTGTCCCTCTAGAGTTTGGAATCAGAGGAGGTACCACCAATATCACAGACCATGCCCCTGCTTAGTGCTGCCATATCCTGCTTTACATCACTTCTCATCTTGCCTACTTTCAACATAACCACTTCAAAGGACCCTACCTAGTGATGCACAATGCCTTCTACAATACAATGTAGCCCCTTCTGGATCATGCACTTGGGAAGAGGACAAAGATTATTAAAAATGGGATTATTCAAAATGTTTATTTAGTTCCTGATATCTCCATGGGTCTCCAAGTAACTTCATTCACTTTGCAAAATGAAAAGGATCTGTAAACCACCGCAGATCAACATCATTGAAGGGGGAGATATACAGCCTTACTCTTAAAGAATGAAGTTTAAGACAATCAAGAATTAACTAGATAGTTGAAACTGCAAGAAGGATTTGGATAAACAAAAGGTGTTATTATTCAAATTCTAATTTGTCTAGAAGACAGGGATTAACCACTTGTTCTCAAAACCAGAAGTAGCTGCTGGAGGGAGTAGTTTTGGAGAGAGAGTTTACCAGTTCAAAACAACTTCCAAGCTCTTTTTCTTTCTTCTTCTTCCAGTGTTGTGGTAGGATTCTCAAAGGATCAGAAAATAGAGGAGTGGAAGTTGTTGTTTTGTTTTTTTCCCCAGGAAATACATATAATATAATATACCTCCATGCATTGTTCCCTTAATGACCTTCTCTTACCCATTTGTATTAATACTAAATCATCTTTATCTCAAGATTTCTGGCTTTGTCCAGTTTGTAAATGCTCTCTGAAAGACTAATTTGCTTGCTAGAATTTTCAGTCACTTTGTGCTTGAAAATTTTAGCTTGCTTTTGAATGTCTGCCAACAGGAAACAGCATTTGGAAGATATTTGTCTCCTTTACTCTACTCCAAGGCTACTTGCAGCTAAGACTTCTCCTTCTTGTTATCCATACTACCTAAATTGTAGAAAAATATTACATATAACAATCAACCCCATAAGATGAAGAAGAGGGCAATGTTTCTTACATATAAGTCAAGATGCATTTAGCAGATGGAACAATTTTTACCTGAAGATCTGTCAGATGTGCCTACTGCTTTTTGCCTACCGAAAAATATGGTAACATGATAAGGAAATAGAATCATCTCTTCCTAAGAAGGCAGACTCGTTGCTTCAGGATACTCCTGTATTTTTTTTGCCCTCTTCATGTCAGGTTCAACAACAGGTGCCACAGCAGCGAAAGGACAAGGAGAGAGAAGCAGCTGATGGAAGTGGTGACTCTTGGAGCCAGGCTTCTTGCATTGCAGTTGTTGGAGTAACAGCAGTGGACACTCATTCCGGGTGCTCTGGATCCATCTCGCCTCGCCCGCTCACAGAAGGACCTGAACGAACAGGACTTCATAACACCACCTGGAACACAGCCACAGTGACCCCAGATGGACCCACACATTACAGAATCACACAATGTTAGGGGTTGCAAGGGACCTCTGGAGATCATCTAGTCCAACCCTCCTGTAAGAGCAGGAGAACTTAGAGCAGCTTGCACAGTGTCTAGTCAGGTTTTGGGTTATCTCCAGAGATGGAGACTCCACCACCTCCCTGGGCAGGAGTTCATGATCACCCCCTCAGCATGCAACCAACCATCCAAGACTGAGCAACAACATTTGGTTTGGCTGTTCCTTACAGGTAAATGAATACAACTCCATCAGATTACAGCACACTAATAAGCTTCCACTTAAGTTAATAATTGCAATTTATTTTAGCTACAACTGATGCAGATTAAATAGCCCTGAACGTGCTCTAGTGCAGTGCCTCATGAGCTTCTTTTCCTTCCTAACTGCCATGTGTGCCATTTAACTTAAAAAGGGCAGATTTAAGCAAGAAGTGGGCAATATTCAAAATGCTTTTTTTTTACAGCTTTTGCATAGTGTGGATCCAGCTCATTGTGGCATCCTGACAAATCACACTCTGTGGGATTTTGTATCAGACTGCTGCTAAATCAATAAAATCAGAGACTGAGAATTAATAACAGGGATTATTTGGAGAGGCATCGTTTACCTTTAATTTTTCTCCTTGGCTTACTAAATGCTGTCTTTGCAACACTGACTATTTCTATCATTAAAACATCAATGAGCCTGAGCTGTTTGTGAGCACTTACTTGCTTGTCCTCTAATGACTGCACACGCGTCGGAATACCCTGGACATTGCTGAGTTCCTTGTCTGTTACAGTCTTCATCACTAGAACCTACACAGGTGTAACACTGCAGTGCTTCACCTGGCATGAAGGCAAAAAAAAAAGAAAGACCACTTAGAACAGCAGTGGTTAGAGTTTGCAAACAATACTTTAGACTACCAGACTTTCTAATTTGGTTGGAAGCACATGCAAAAAAAAAAAAGAGGTTTTTAAAAGAGATCTAAAAAATCCTATCAATTTCTGTTTTATAGAAGTGGTCTAGATATCTACTTAAAACAAATCACCCATGTATTATTTAGTTGTTACAATTTGCACTTAAAATAATCCATCTGATGTTCTCTAATTGTTTCTACACCTTCTTGTAAACATTTTCAGAGCAGAGTCCATGGTAACAAGTCAGAATATCATGGCTTTTACCCACTTGGTCATGATCTTTGGTCCATCCCAGCATGAAAAAGTACATTGTAAACACATAAAATCTTGTTATAATCCATGTTTCATTTTCTCCTAAAGTATCAGTACAGCTGGAAGGCACAAAGGCAGCTCTTACTACATGGGATTTTCAAAGGCAAGCATGAAATATGCAATATATTTAGAATTCCAAACTTGCAGAGTTGTCCACAGGGACATGTGCATTTAAATTCATTAGCAAACATATTTATGTTTACATTACATAGCAGAGGTGAAATATTCTATGCTGCTAACCACATATACAACAACATCTGAAACCAAACCAAGCCAGGAGAGAAGCCCAGAACAGCAAAGAGGCTGAGCCGTGCCTGAAATAGGAAATGAAAGAGAGAGAAAAAAAGGAAAGAAAAGGGAGTTGACTTACTTTTAAGTACAAAAAGGGAGCTGACAAGAACCAGGCTGATGACTGTCCACATCATGGAGATACAAGAGATGTACCATTAGACAAAGAAAGCAGTTTGTTTGCTATTAAAGCTTTAATGCTTATCTTGCATACCTAATCCTCTGCAGAGGATAACTTATAGGATAAAGAGGTGTGTGAGAATGCTACTTACTTAGCTTATTCTGGTTGTACTTCTAATCACATGTACTTCATCTCCACAAACCCTGCAGCAAAATTCTCCCAGTAGCAGGAAGAAGAAAATGTGCTCACTTTTCATTGATAAATATCCTTAAAAACCACCATTCCATTGTCACATGTCTCAGCCTTCAACTACTGCAAACAATCTCATTACATTTGCCTACAGGATAGGACAGGGGGTAATGGCTTTCAACTGAAACAGGGGAGATTTGGGTTAGGTATGAGGAAGAAGTTCTTCCCTGTGAGAGTGGTGAGACACTGGAACAGGTTGCCCAGAGAGATTGTAGATGCCCCATCCCTTGAAGTGTTCCAGGCCAGGTTGGATGAGGCTTGGAGAAACCTATTCTAATGGAAGTTGTTCTTGCCCATGGCAGGGGGTTTGGAACTAGATGATGTTTAAGGTCTTTTCCAACCCAAACCTTCTATGATTCTGTAATTTGCTGGATCAGAGCCAGATACTTAAACATTTTGGAGGATTAAGGCCATGCTTGAGACTTGGGTGACCCAAATCTACCATTATACACATATTTATAGAAAGAGCAAGATAGAGACAAGATATATGCACATTAGTATATTCTTGTGATGCATGAAATGCTCCAAGCAGTGACCCATGACATGCTTTCTGTGAAGGAATTCATTCAGAAGAGCTGCTCTCTTTGGCACTGCCCATGGAGGAAAGCAAGTGAAGGACACAAAACAGAGGCAAACTTATCTTCAACTTTCAACGAAAAAATTTATTTACAATAGAGAATTTCATTTAAGTGACATGCATTTTCTTTTTTTTTTTTTAATTTTAATATTATTTTACAAATCAGCAAATGCAGATAAAGTTTACACTCCTTAAGGCAAGAGTCCCCATGCAAGTAATACATGTTTATATTAAATCCAAAAGACATCCAACATGGGAACTCATGTACAAAGGGAAGGCTAGGATCAGCAATTTGTAATTTCTTAGAGAACTTGACAATCTCCCTGATACAGGAACTTTTGAGATCAACTTGCTATGAATTATACTATGAAAATGCAAACAATAGCAAGAAATTCTGATAGTCATCTTAGTACTGCATACAATTAAATCAACTTTATTTAGAAAGAAAATACAGTAGTGCATACGAAAAAAGTGAAAATATAACCTGTCCACAAAAAGGTATGGACATCAGTGTGCCAATGGTCATATTGCACTCAAGAGTGAAGTCCAGAAATTTGGTTAAAAGTTAGCTTTTCCCCATTTTGGCAATCAGTTCATCACAAATCTTTGTTAGCTCTTCTATCTCTTTATTCTGGAAAAGAAAAGGCAATGGGAAGCATTATGAAAAATATTGTTGCATTAAGATGAGTTAAATTATCAAACCTTTGGGAGAAATGTGGGACAATGAAGTTTTCTCCAATACTAAAAATAGAATATCTATATAAAGAGAGATAGAGATGGATACCTAGTACAGCTACATAGAGTGCATTCAAACAACATTCTTACTATTTCCACAAACAGCAACTCTGACTTCAATAAACACAATTTAACACTAAACCAGACAGTTTATAGCAGTCATTCCTAGCATATGATAATAATACATAGTGGAAATTGGTTTCTAGGCTGCACTTTTACAGCAGATTAGATATTAGGAAGAATTTCTTCACCCAGAGTGTTATCAGGCACTGGCACAGGCTGCCTAGGGAGGTGATGGAATCACCATCCCTGGAAGAGCTCAAAAATGGCATAGATCTGGTGCCTGGGACATGGTTTAGTGGTGGGTATGGCAGTGTTAGAGCGATGGTTAGACTCAATGATCTCAGAGTTCTTTTCCAAGCATAATGATTTTATGCTTTTCCTGAACTGCCTGGTGGATACAGCTGGGCCAGCTGGACATGAGGAGCAAGACAAGTTCTTGGGAAGGCCTTGCCTGCAGCTTGAGCTCCAGAGGGGAGCTGGATGCAGCCTTTGGGGAAGTGTCACTTCACTTGGTTCACCCCATTGACTCCTGGGTTAACCAAGCTGCATTGCTCTTTACCTTTTGTTCCAGTGTTCTTTCCAATGCATCCACTTTCAGCTGCTCTTTCCGAAGGCTGGCCTGATAGGCTGCTTGCTCTTGCTGAGCCTTGCCTCTCACTTGTGCAATTTCAGCATTGGCTCTAGAAAAAACACAGATTTTGGTCACATTAGGTTCTCTATAGGACTAAAAGATGAACTGCATCTTAACAGACAGGTGGTGAGGGCAGGGCTACTTTCTGCATGTCTTTGAAAGTCTCCAGGGACAAGTCTCTGAATGCTTTTCATGACTCCCCTTCTTGCTCAGCAGAAGCTGCAAAGTCTTTTCTTAATGTCTGTACCATTCCCTTCATGCTTCTCTCAGATCTCTGTGCTAATATCCTGGGGGGGCAGGAATACTGGCTACAGGTGCAAATACCTAAGCCCAGCCCTCCATAGCTGCATAAACCTAGTTAACAGCTTCTTTCTTCATCTTCCCTGGCAAATATGTTGAAGGTACATGAAGACATTTGATAAAGATAGAAATGTAAGGTGTTGTGCATGGTCAGGTGCTAGAAGAAACACCAGCACATGACAGAAATTCTCATTTGGGCCATCAAGATGCTCTCCTATGAGGACAGGCTGAGAAAGTTGGGGTTGTTCAGCCTGGAGAAAGCTCCAGGGAGACCTTGCAAGCATCCTTCCAGTAGTTGAAGGGGGCCTACAGGAAAGATGAAAAGGGACTTTTTATCAGGGAGTCTAGTGATAAGACAAGAGGTAATGATTTTAAACTGAAATAGGGGAGATTTAGATTAGCTATGAGGAAGAAATTCTCTACTGTGAGGTTGCTGAGGCACTAGAACAGATTGTCTAGAGAAGTTGTGGATGCTCCATCCCTGGAAGCGTTCAAAACCTGGTTGGATGGGGCTTAGAGCAACCTGATCTAGGGGAATGTGTCCCTGCCCATGGCAGGGGGATTGGAGCTAGATGATCTTTAAGGTCTCTTCCAACCCAAACCATTCTATGGTTAAAGCATTTCATTGTAGCCTCCATCACAGAGCAGCCTGGGCTCTGCCTATTGAAGGAGCAGGTTTGGGATGTGAGGTTCAGCCACAGGAATCCTCCTGCAGCCCAAACTCCTGAAAAGAGAGATTGACAATCAATTACCTGTCCAGTTTTTCCTCAGCGTGAATTTTGAGTGCTTGGTACCTCTGCTCTTCCTTCTTTACTCGTGATAAATATTCCTGTGCACATTTCTTTAACACTTCTTCATTCTTAAAGGAGAAGATTACATGAAATTTAATCCAAGAAGTGGAAGTTTCAGACAGGCATCTATTTGCAGGAGTTACATTCAGCTATTTTAAGGGCTGGGGTCTAGCAGTGACATCCCTCCACAGAGGTCATCTGAAGCAATTTTCCATGATGCAAAAAGCTTTACAGTTCTGTTTGCATTGGATACAAGGCTGCAATCTTTCATCTGAGGATTATGTTATGTCATGTGCTTTAGATACAACCTCTGACCTGCAGAATTCTTATCCTAGGCTTTAACAGAATGCTCAGTCCAGAAGCCAGCCCTGACATGTGCTCAAGCCCCACAGTTCTGTGACATCTGTTGGAACTGCAGTGTCACAGATGGCCAAAAGTTACTCTTGTGTAAATCTTTCTCTTCTTAAAGCTATTCCAAAGTGAAAGCACAAATGAGCATTTGTGTTCTCCCTCTCCCAGCACACTCAGATTCAGCTGGGAAAAAAGATGTTCCCTCTACTCAGCAGCAGTGGCAGACACTAGAGCCTGCTCAGCTCTGCTCTTGTAAGGAAAAGAACTTTATCACCACTCACCTTCCGAAACCCCTCCAACACTTCTTTCATTTTCTCATATCTCCTGAAAAGATCTGCCAGTGACTTCTCCACTGAGTTCAGATCTGCCAAGGCTTGCTCCTTCTCCACTATCAGCTGCTGAACTGTGTGATGGGAGACAGACTTCTCTCTCTGTTCATCCTCTGGTAGAAAGAAGAGAGGGGGAGGGAAAGAAGTGATTTTCAGAAGGGTGACAGTAGTAAGAACACTGATTTCACTGTCATCTATAGTTTCTGCTACACTCTGCTCTGTGTTGTGTATTAGCAAGTTTGTGGGATTCAGAAAAGTCATTGTTATATAAACACACAATCCTGTTTTGGAAAAAGGTTGCTAAAAATACAGTGATATTTAAATATTTTAGTGTTGGGGAAAAACATGAATATATCTCTGTCCCAATGACTTGTTTCACCCTGAACTCAGCTGCTCCCATGAGAAAGGAAGGTGTTGGATGTCCCTTGTTTGCCTCAAGATGCCCTAGTTGAAGGAAAGGATGTTTATGCATATTACTAGCACTGGCAATAAATTATTTGCCATTGCTGATACATACTTGTCATTTCCTGGCATCTCTTCTTATCCTGTACAAAAAAAGGCACTTGGTTTAATGGAATCCAACTCAAATTCTTCCCTTGGAAATCTGAAAACTCTCCTTCTTAGGATTACTGGAGCAAATGCCAGAAAGGAAATCTAACATTACACAGACTTTCAAAGTTCTGGTCTGCAGAAAACACCTTCCAAGCTTCTCCTGTGTATAGTTACATTTGAGGTAACAAACACAACAGGAATCCAAATCCATATGGAAGAGAACATTTCAAAGGGATTGGAATACCCATATAACACTGGAAGAACAGGTCTGGCATTACCTTCCAAAATACTTCACTCCTTGCTTCATATCAAAAATAGGATTCTTGTGTCCACATTTTAAGGGTTACTTTGAGTGATACTGAAATGGAAATCAACCCACAACACACAGCAGTTTTATATTACCTATTTTCCTTTGTCTCTGATGGAAACTAATATAAGGTAAGAAATTCTCCCACAGCAAAGCACAGGGCTTGTCAGAATCTATAACTTTTCATTCAGGCCTCTATATTTTGAAATATAAAGGACTAAACAAGAAGTCTTCACCTGAATTAAGTATTTCATTGGGCTGGGCAGCTCTGAAATGTCAAAGTTGATGCTGTCAATTCCCAAACTAAGATGAATCTCTTCCTTTTGCCTGTTTAATCCTTTTATACACAATTTTGCTAGCCTAACTGAGCCCAGAGCAGTGATGATGCCACACTGTGCATCAGCTCACATTGGCTATGTTCTATGCTCCTCTACACACCTCCTGAGAACATCTTGCTGGGGCAGAGCCTGACCTCAGCTTATTTTGCTCTCTGTGATGCAGAAGATTGAAAAAACCCAGAGAAGCTCCTAGGACCTGCAGTGGAAGTTGTAAAATCTTCCTTTTACCCATGAACAAACACCTTTGATATGGCAGAACTGAGAAATCCAGAGTCCTGTAATGCCACATCAGTGGGGCAGTAGTTAACATTTCACCAAAATAAACTTTCATTTCCTTTTTGCCTCCTTAAAAGACACTCTGTCATCACTGGCAACATCAAAATGAATGTATTCTCCAGTAAAATGAGAAAAACATTTCTTAGCCTTAGTTTATTTTTCTAAATCTGAGAAGTTGTCACCTTGTGTTCCAGCACAAGATTTGTTTAATCAGGTTGGAGATTACACACTGTCTAGCTTAATTCCAAAACACTTACTGGCAGGATCCTGTTCTTTGGCAAAACCTCTGTCATTGCAGCTCCATGCAGGGGAAAGAACCCATTTGCATGATCACATAACATACTGAAATATATTTCATGTCACATCTTTAGTTTTTCTGAGGCTGCTGTCTGTAGTATTTTAGCAACATCCTTCTCATTTGTTTCTAGGGCAATCTAGAAAGTTAGTAGTTTATGACTTGCTGCCTCCCAAGCAGTGACCTCCTCAGGTTCCTCCCAGGGCAGTGCAGCATCCTCCTCTCTCCTCAGCTGGACCAGCTCCTCAGACACATTTCTAGCCCCACTTCAACTGGCACACAGCAATTAGGGTCAGATGGAACAATGGAATGATTTTGGAAGTGACTTTTAAAGGTCATCTAGCCCAACTCCACTATAGTGGTCAGGGGCATCTTCAACTAGATCAGGTTGCTCAGAGCTCCATACAACCTGACCAGGAATGTTTCCAGGGATAGAGCTTCCTTCACCTCTCTGGGCAACCTGAGCCAGTGTTTTACCACCCTTAGTGTAAAAAATGTCTTCCTTCTATCTTGTCCAAATCTCTTTTAGTTTAAAAGCATCACCTCTTGTCCTGTCACAGCTGGTCCTGCTAAAAGACTGTCCCCATCTTTCTTATAGGCCTCTTTAAGTACTGAAAGGTCAATGCTCCCTTTCTCCTCTCCCTTCCACTAGCTGCCAGTGGTGTCCATGGACTGGGAAGTGAGCTGAAGCCTCATTAAACTCCAAAGAGGAAATAGGAATTTATACTGAGAAAGGAAATGACATAGAAATAGAAAAGAGGGAAAGCTTCCAGTGAGCTTTAGGAAGGGGGCATCTGATAATTTCACCTAACTGTTAAGATACATTTTAAACCAAAGTGGTTAAATATCAGAGAAAACAGAAAGTGGCATCTGGCTGGAGGGAGACTGGAAGATTTATGTGATATTTTCTAAAACTGTGATTTAGCTGTAATGAAAAAGCTGCTTAGTGGCACAGTGCTGATAATAGCCTGCCAGTCAAACCTTAGTTAAGCACTTACAGATACTTATTTCCAAAGATATTTAGGAGGTTAGGCAATTCAAATATTTTCATTAAATAGCTTCCTTGTCTACAACACACACTGTCCAGGGCTCAACCAACAATACCAACAGTGTAACAGGACTAACACTCTCCAAATTGACAGAATCAGAGCACCACCACCATCACAGCAAATCTGCTTTCAGGCTCAGCACAGTATTACTTACATTACCTTCATGGGAATGCAGCAAATGGAGAACAAAAGCAAAAGACATTGAAAATGCAAAATGCTGGTATGAAAGTTGGTGAAAAGCTTTACTTACCAGGCTTGCCTGTTTGGGTTAATTTTTTTTTTGCAAGCAAATAGCAAGCAGCAACACAAACGGAAGCAAAACAGAAAAATCAGGAATTGTTAGGAAAGCAGAAAATAAGTAATGCAACAACCTGTAATGCACAAAGCACAACATCTGTTCATTTGTCATAAGGAGAATTCAATTATGCATTTAAACATACAAGTGTAAGGATACATTTTGAACAGGAAAAAAAACAAACCCAACATTACAAATCCAACACTAAAAAGGAAATCCACACTAGGGATTTTTTGGGGGGAACTGTGGATGGCTCTGATCAAGGTGTGTGGAGAGCAGTGAACATGGGGCTACACAGGCTCCATATGGCTCTCAGTGCCATGCAAAACTTGGGCAAGAGTCAGCAAAGCAGTAGCACAAGCAGCAGGCTAGCCTGGAAAGCCTGTTCTTTTTCCTTTCCCCCTCCTTACTATAAACAAGGATGTGTTAGGGGCTGAAAAAAGGATAAAAGGTAAAGCATCTGTATCAAAAATAGACAGAGAGACACTAAGAGAGATCCACACACTGACAGCTTGCAAGCTCTGGTTGTACAGAGTGTGGCAGGAAACTAATTGCATAAGCTAATGCTGGGTTCTGTATGTGTGTGACAGCAAACACTAGACCTGCCACAGCCCTTGCAATCAAAGGCAATTATTGTTTGCAATGCATGCTCTCAGTGCCTTTAGAGGCAAACACACACAATCACACATTGTTAATACAGAATATTCTCAAGGTTCCTTATACATAACCATGAGGACCTAGAAAAAGCTGAGCAGGACCCAACCACCACACTGAATATTCATGACAGGGATTGGGGAAATTGGTTCACCCTCCTAGCAGGGTTGTGTGACTAGCTCTAGAGGGTTAAATCATAGACAGAAACAGCAGAGGCATTTCTTTTGTTCAGATGCATATTTTGCTTTAGCAGTAAGGCATTATTGGGATAATAGGGCAGTGAAGTCTATGCAAACAGCACACAGACAATCACTTCCTTCCACAACGTGGTGTCTGGATGAGTGAACTCTGTTATCAAAAGGGACAGTAATTTATGACACATGATGGGAGAAAGTGGGACAATTAGATCAAAAATCTACATTAAATGCAGGGAGAGGAAGCCTCTCATTTAACATATTACCATGCTGGAGAATTTGCTCTAATTAACACATGCTTTCTGTGTCACTGTTGTTTCAGTTCCTCTGCAAATGGACAGCAAATTGCATTATTTATAGCCAGAGCTCTTAAAAAACTTGCCATAGATAATCTGAAAGACTCTGACTGATATTCTGAATTTGAAGTTTGAAGATCTATTTCCTCAGTGGTCAATGGCCTGACACTTTAATTATCCTTGCAACAAAAGAACATGGCAATTGGAGAATTTACTATGTAGACCATGGCTATGCCTTTGCCTTATTCTATACCTTTTTGTTGCACTGTGGTCTCACAATTGGAATTATTAGGGGGTTTTAATCTGTTTCTCAAAAATAGAATTTGAATTTGTTATCAAAAAGAAACCTTTGTTTGCTAACTGTATGGGTATACTTGGGGAAAAAAGGAAAGGTCTTGTATTTGTCCATATGAATGGTCAGGTTCATGGATGTAGCCATACCACAGTGTGTTCAATGTAAACCAAAATGAATTAAACTCCTAATACTCTAGTCACTCCTATTTTAACACTTGCATGATGAGAATGACAGACATTATGTCAGAAGGCAGGCAGATTTGCTCAGCTGTACATACAAAAGGTAACAGAGGCATAAGACCATATAGAATGAAGCCAGGCATATTATTATAGATTATTCATGAAATAATATATATTATTATGATACTCATTAGTATTTTTGTTACTGTTACTATTATTTTATTTATTTAGAGACTATCTTCCCCCTTCTGTTAGAAAGATGCAGAATGCTCTTTGTGCTCCTGGCATGCTCTGCTCTCAGTGACAGTTATCTCAGGGGGAGTAAGAGAGACTTTCTTTCCTTCTTTCTGTTTATTTATTCAATTTCTTTCTTTTCCAACTCACAGTGCAAACAGACTGGATTCACCTCACTCCCTGCTTGCAGGTATCATTAGCTAGGTTAGCTTTTCTCCTGCATCTCATAGCCCAGACTTAAAACTCTGAGGCCATTCTTAATGGCTTTTAACAGTTTTCCACAGTTCTCTGCTGCTTTACTCAAGCTTGTCCACAGGAGCTTGGTCCTGCTTTCTCATCAGCCACTGCTGCTTTTCCTAGCAATCTGGGCCACAGAGAATCCACAACCCAGCTCTCTTTCTGGGAGACAGCTGGAGCTGAAGCAGCACAAACCACTGGCAATTTCTATAGCCAGACTAAGAAAAAAGAGCTTTGGAAATCTTCTGAGATGGCTTTAAAATCACATCCCAGAGGTCAGACCTCCTGCACCAAGGAAGCATGAGTCCTGCAACCTTTGGTTTTGAACTGCTACCCCACATAGTGTTTTTCATTTGTGGGGCATGCAGTTAAAGGTGTTTTCTCATTCCTGTGAGGCAACACATGTCATAATTTAGACCTTAAGGCAGATCCCTATGCTAGTAAATAACTAGGGAAGTGGATTGGCCACACCTAATCTCTCAGCTGGGATTGGACTTAATCTGGGTTTTGGTCTGACCAATGCACTTAGCAGAGATAATCTCTGTTGCTGTGAAGAGCTAAGTTTGGTATCTCTCATTAAACAGTTGCAAGCAGATGACTGATGGGGTTTTTAGGTCACTGAAAGTCTCTCCCAGAGATACCCAGGAATCCTGGGCAAAGCATTTGAACATGTTTCCCATGGGACAGTTGGCTCTGATACAGAAGAAAAAGCCCTGCCTGACCTTTCTGTACTACCTGGACTGCCTCAGGGGTTACTTTCTGTAAAATGCTGCCCTAGCCTTTCATCTTCCCAGCCTGGCAGCACACAGTGTGCCCTCAGATGCATTCACAACTCCCCAGCAGCATCAGCAGATGTAGCTAGCATCAAAACAAAGCCCACAGACTTCAACCATGTTTCTAGTCCCTCTTGAGAAAATCAGAGTAGAGGATAGCATCTTTCAGAGCAGAAACACCTACCTATCATCTGAGCAATCGTCTTCTCATATTCTGAAACTATTTTCCTACAAGAGGGGAAAGAAAAAAAAGAAAAGCTTTTGGCAAACATCATCATTGCAAATGCTTACTTAGAAAATAATCCTACTCGGTAACTTAGCTATGTTAAAACAGATACAGAATCCCATCAGAATTTATGTGCTCTTTATCACCTGAGTAACAAATAACAGTAACTGTTGAAATATTGCATCTGATTTTTAATTCTCAACATTAAAATTGTCAATATTATTGACTGGAAAGCAATATAGGTGGGGGGAGGGAAAAGGGGTTGCTTTGAAACACATCTTGTTATTTGAAACATGCCCAGAGTACATTACCATAGGATCATAGAACAGTTACAGCTGGAAGAGACCTTGAAGCTCATCAGTGCAGCCTTTGTCCTAGCCCTAGCAACTTACTAAATGATGCCTCCCAATGCAACATCTACCTGTCTTTTAAACACCTCCAGGGATGGGGACTCAAGCACCTCCCTGGGCAGCCTGTTCCAATGGCTCACAACCCTTGCAGCAAAGAAATTCCTCCTAATGTCTAGCCTGAACCTCCCCTGGGGCAATTTCCATCCATTTCCCCTTGTCCTATAAATCATGATTTAACTATAAACATGATCACATTGCTCTAATTCAAGAGTTACAGAATCTGACTTTTCCATTATTCTCTCCCCTCTTCTCCATATTTGTGTTTGCTTATTTTTAATGTAAACATCAAATAAAGTTAGAACTGGTAGCAAGTAAACCTAACAGGAGTATACTTGGCTCTCATCCAAAACCTATCTAATCTTCCACTCTCCAAATGTCACTAAATGATCCATCAGCACTTCTGAGAATAAGACTAAAATATTCAATTATGCAGCACAAAATCCATTGTGTCCTACTTCCCAAATCTGTTTTGGAAACAGAGGTAGTAAAATGCCATATTGAAGACTGTTTTATTTCATATACTCATGGTAGGCTTTGAATTTGCTTCTTGGAAAGAGGTTAGCCAAAATAAGCAGATTAAATGTGATTTAGAAAGATGATCCAGCCATTTCCAGAGCCAAATAAAGCTAATAAAAATTATCTATTTTGATCTGTGCTTTGATTCATGAGCCACGTAGGACTAGCTACAAGAAACAAAATTACTCCACACTCCATCTGAAGTGGATACTCCAAACAGCTCACTGGTATTTGAATACCAACCTCTCTAGAAGACTTAGCTTGCTTTCACTTGCTCCATTTTAGAGAAATCTGTTGCAGCTGAGGAGGTTACAGAAAGGATGTGGGAAAATCCTGAGACAAAAGTCAGTAAGGAGAAACTTGCAGAGCTCCCAAAAAACTAACACAGCAATTCCAGCATTGCCTGTCTCAAACCTGAGTCACAAAAAGAGCCCAGAAAGCCCTGAGAAAAGCACTTGCCTCAAAGGTCAGCAGTGTCTCACTTCTCCTGGTGCTGCTGAGTGCTTCACAAGGACTTCCCACCCTACTGAGCTCACTCCAGGTGCAGGTAGAAACTGTTTGAAGTACTGAGGCCAAAGCCTCTCTCTACACAGTTGCACTCTGCCTCCACTGGGATCTGCTCAGATGCTGCTTTGCCTCCTGGCAGCCCTGTTGTTTTAATTGGCTTTTTATGTTTTTAACCATAAATGACACTTTGGAGAACAAAAGACAGCAACAAAGATGTTCCCTTTGGAAAAGGGGAAGGGATTGGTTTCATGTCCAAAGAAGATTACCTCAAAAGCCTGCTATAAGCAATAAGGATTTTTAAAGCCATGTCATATCCTTATAACACTAGGCACCTTTAGGAAGTTTTATCATCCTAGAACATGAAGGCAAGGACTCAGGGCAATGAACATCACACTAAACACTGTTACAACACCACAGCACTTCCCAGCCTTGGCTGCACCATGACAGTTGACAGCAAAAAGAAAAAAAATTATCTATTTCTTATTTTTCACCAGCTTAGACTAGTTCTTGCAGGCACCACATTCTCTGCAGCATCCAGCTTTATGCATCATGTGGCAGCTGTTCAACAGAAGTGGATTCTGCAATAGCACACTGATTTTAGTAATATTAGACTGCAAAGCAAGGGGAGTCAAGTGAAGTCTTGTTCCAGATTCATGTCAAAGATCTCTTTCAGTCAAGCAGCCTAAATAAGGCTCATTATGGCTGGAGAACCAAAGGATGCTGACCACATCTCTGTGATGGCACAGCTTAAGCCTAGCTTGACATGCTGCACAGGCTTAACTTTTGGTATTTTAGACATTCAGTCTATTTATTGGCTTCCTGCAATTTCCTAATTGATAAAACCACCAAAATCCAGGGCTACAAAGGATCTCAGAGGTCATCTGCTTGATTTCCCTTACTGAGCCAGAATCAATTAGACCTCTAAACAATTTGCCTTCCTCTGGTTGTACCCTTGGATTATGGTACAGCCCACTCTGCTTTGATAGCTATTACTTTATTACAGCTTCTCATCTTGGCTCCTGGTCTCTGGAGTGGATTTTCCTCCAGTTTAATGTTTTTCTGGAAACTTAGCTGAACTCAGGATATCCAGGTAGAGTATGCAGAACTTGGGCAAAGGAACACTGCTTCTCCTTCTGTGCAAAATGATGCTTTTGTGCTTGCAAATCTAAAGAATCCCTTCACTCCTTGCTTATCATTATCTCTTATCTAATTGCTGTATCTCTAATTTACCACACATGGACTATTTCCACATTTAATCTTCCAAGAAAAATCTTTCTTTGTGCACACATACACATTTTATCACTTTGTGACAATATTAGTCAGATTTTTTTTTCCTCACCCATGTGTTCTAGGGATGTGCCTGTGGGAAATTTGGCTTAGATGATGCTTTTTTTTTTTTCCAAATGAAAATTTATTGAGGGTGTAGACACAAGGAAGATGAAGGTACAGATCTACAGCATACCAGCTGCTCTGTGTCACCCCCTGCTCTCCTTTCCTTAAGGAATATGCAACCTCTTATTCAGCAGATATGTGCACCCAGGCAGCTTCTAGAGACCAGACCAAGAATGACACTTGAGTGTGTGCTGAATGCTAAGATCTTCCTCACACAATTCCTGATTTTGGTCATTCCTTGTCTTGCTTCCTTGCCTGCTTGCAGCAGCTCCTTTCTGCTTTGCCTCATTATGCATTTAAGGGCTCTGCCAGGGTTTTGTTTCCCAAGCAGAGCACAAGAGAGGTGAGAGAACTCAGCTGGGTGCTAGGAGATGATTTTCTGAAAGAAACCAAGCTGCTGCCCTGGCCTTTTGCAGACGTTTCTCTGAAGATGCTTTGGCTCAAAGCCCTGTGGTGCTGCTATTCCAATCTGCCATGTGCTGCTCCTGGCATCCAGGCAGCCTTTGCTGAGTTCTGCTCTGCAGTTCCCTTCTATCCTTACTCCTCAAGTGCAGTTTTCCAGGATATAAGCAGGAATTATATATGCAGCTCATCACGTGATACAGCTCCTTGGATTGAGCTTTAAAGCACCAAGACATTTCATTGTAGGGAAGAAGCTAGGGCTAGACCAGAAAGGATTTGGAAGGAAATGCAGTCTCGGAAGTGACTGCAGAAATTGCTACTTAAAAGAAGAAGTCTAAAATAATCTGACAGTTTCTGGATGCCATCCTGTGCAACCTGCTCTAGGTGAACCTGCTCTGGCAGAGGAGTTGCACTAGATGACCTCCAGTGGTCCCTTCCAACCCCTAACATTCTGTGATTCCTTTTTTGTATGAATTAAGGATGAGCAATGTTTTTTCTGTAGAGAATAATGTGTTTTGAAGACCCCATGAAATCTTTCCACACATTCTCTTTTGCAGTTGATGCTTTCTCAGATTCAGCTCAAGCTCACTGGTATATAATTCTTATAGTATTACCACTGCAAAAAAAAAAGAAAGGCTGAAACTTTCCAGTGACTAAATGGGAGGCAAGAGTGATTTTTTTTGAGCAGCATTATTCACCTCATCTACTACAGTGATTTTTTCTGTCACTCTTGCAAGGAGTAGGACCTGGGCTGGGAAGGAAGATCAAACCAGTCATGTTGCAGTATACAGATACTTAATGCAACAGAGGCAAGTTTTCAAGGAGAAATAGAACAGATACAACTAGAAGAAACCAAAGAACTCAGGGTCCTTCTGTCAGCTCTCAAATGGAGCAGCAAAATCCAAGACAACAATTGCTTAAATAAAATCAAGCTTAGTGTGTGCAGTAATTAACAAAACAGCTCAGCTGCAAGAAAAGGGTGTAGAATCTCCTTGAAAGCCAACACTCAGAGGTCAGAGTGGTTCCTCTGCAAGAAATGTTTTTCAACTGGCAGCTGGGGTTTTGTTCTCAATTGTTAAAGAAATTGTTTACAATAATATCCTGGAGGGAGCCTGTACTACTTCAACTTATCTACAAACCTTCACATTCTTTCTTCAGCTGGCAAAACTATTTGTGGAGAGTGAATTTTACATCAGCACATGCACACCTCTGCCAGCTCTGCAGGCAGGCTCAGTCAGGCAACAGAAACATCACTGTGCAGCCACCTGAGAATTCACAGCACAACTGGAGGAAATTCCTCCCTGACATGAACCTAGATGAAGACCTCTCTTATCTCAGTCTTTTGAGGATGTAAATGAGATCAGCAACATAGATTTTTTTCAGTGATTACCCTGAACAGGGGTAACCACCATGCAGAGTAAAGAAAGTTTCAGTTTAAGATCAATCCAAAGTCTGCAGTTAAAATTAAAGAAACAAATTCAGTTAACCAAATTAGTTACAACTCTATCCACAGGCTAAAGAGAGACACTCTGTCTGTGTGTTTAGTGACAAGGAAATAACCCACCTCATTTCCATCACTTCCCTTCTGCTTTCTTCATATTTCTCTTTCCACTCAGATACTTCTCTTTCCTTGGCCACAATCTGAAACAAAAAGAGGAAAGGGGAAAAACCCCAGTGAAACCCAACCATCGATCATAGAGGAAATTAAATAATTATACAATAGTGGATTTAATATCAAATCCCAATTTAGGAAAGTAAATGCCACTTTCTTGTTTCATTCCTGATTATAACAAGGGCACTTTTTAAGAAATGTTGTATTACACTACACTGTGTCTCATTTACCTGGTGTCAAACCTGAAATACTTTTGCACCTGGGTTTGGAACATGTTTCTCTGGTTTGCCCTCTTAGGGAGTTCTACTGCTTATGCAAGCAGACTTAGGGCTGACTCTCCATGACATTTTATACCCAAAGGACTGTGTATTTTTTTCTGCTCCTCTCATTCATATAGTCTATCACAAAGGTTGGAATATATTAACTCTAGATTGTACCCATTCTTTAATTATTATTAGCCAGACTAATTTTATATGTGGATTTGTAAAACATTTTTCTAACTTTTTATTTTATATTATTATACAGCAATGTTAAGATGCACAGAGCATACACTTAAGGTTAAAAAGAGCAAAGATTTATTTTCATACCATGTCTACTTCTCACTTATGTCAAGCAAAGTAAAACTTAAGAGGTTTCTTGCTTTACAGTGCCTTTTGCTTTTGGTAGTGTGGCTTCAGCATGGCCGAGGATAGCTTTCAAAAGGAGAACAAGTGTTCATGATGTGAATCATTTGGGAGAAAACAGCAAAAAAGGAAACCACAAGGGGCACCCATTTCCTTTTCCAAATTCTGAAGAAAATTACCTCTGCTCTGGCAAGTCGGAGTGCAGAGTCTAAGTCTTGCTGGGGGTAGAGCAAACTCGGGGCACTTTCTGCATCCGAGGCGCTGATCCGGGAGTAGAGTGCACTTTTAGAGATGGAAACATCTGCTGGGATAGCAGGGTCTCTCTGTGTGTTTGTGTTTTTTAAATACAAAGAAATGAACCATTAAATACATATTTAGCTCATATGTTCTCTGGGTGTAGTGCTAGGCACCAGGGTCCTGAGCTAGGACTAGAATCTGTGCACTACTGAATTATAACAGCAGTAACACTGACAAGGATCTGAATTTAGCAATCATAAAACATACATTTAAGATCCATAGTAAGCACTAAAAGAGTTATATTACCCTTGTAAAGAGAAAATAAAGACAGTGCTTTGCCATCAGTATTTTAAGGCCCTATATTAGGAAGTTTACAACTTTCTGATGCAGAAATGTCATCAAAACATCCACAAGAAATGCATGTCAGCAGAAGAAATTAGAAATGGAGGCAAGGAGCTTGGTTAAGGGGAATTCTGCCTCCATAAAAATAGCTGAAGCAACCAGAAGCAAGAGGACAGCTCACTTTCTTAGTTCTGAGCTGCCAATATGCTGTATCTATCATAAATGGTATTCCACAAAAGGTGTGAATGTACAAGTGATGTTGCTGCCCCACTGGCATTTAGCATGCTATTAGTAAGTTAAATGAGGTTTTTATTTGCTCATGTCAGCAGGAGCAGCATGTTAAATGAGGAAAATATGATGCACAAGATGTCTTTTGCAACCATTCTACGTACAAACAATCCAAGTTAAAGCACATTAAAATCAAGGGGATTATAAAAGACAGTTAGGAAGATGCTAAACAAAACAACCCAGTCATTTTTAGACACCATCCATAGCAACCCCCTGAGAGCAGACCTCTCTGCAGCACATGCCCCCCCACAGCTATATGTCCCTGTGTCCCCTGCCTACGCTTTGCATCTTGCCATCGACCAGCTAACATGCACCTGCTGACAGCTGTACTGCCTCTGGTGGCTTCATCCTCTCAGCTGCTGGTGGGTTACAACCTAATTTTGGAGGTAGATATGACCATATCCCTCTTGCTGGGGTTTAATAGTCCACTGCTTTCTGAAATATGCATTAAAGTGGCCAAAGGAACCAGGATTACTGGGGATGGGATGGAGAGGGGCAGACAGTGCAGACACCATGGCTATCACCAAAACATTGCTTCCTGACCACACTGGACTAAAACAGGCTGGAGAATCAAAATGTCACAACAAATTAAAGTAAACTGTTGTTTGTTTTTTTCTTTTAAAAGAGGACACCCTCACAGAAACCAAATGGGGTAGCAAATTCATGGTAAGAATCATCTTTATGAGCTCTGCTATGTTTTCAGGCTCCAGAGTAGAGAGTGGGGATCTTTCCCTGCACAGGCACAAGCTACATTATCCTTGGGATAATTCTGTGAGCCAGAGCCAGTGCACTTCCACCTCATGGGCTTAGGATCTGTTCTGGTCCCTGCACTGCCCAGAGCAGCCCTGCCTCAGGGAGTACCACAGGGGAAGATGGGCTTAGCCCTAGCCAGGGACATGCTCTTGTATTTATTCAGTATCTTCCTTTCTCTTTCCCCAAAATCCTTCCACCAAAAGAAGTTTCATAGGAAAAACTCTTATATGTGCATATGACTGAAATTCATACTGACTTCAGTGGGGAGGACACAAACACCCAGAAATCTTCTCAGTGTCTATAGACACACACATCACTTCCTAAGCCAGAGACAAAACTGCATTTTAAAATATGGAATTAGTTTTATTTATTCATTTGTTTTCATTTAACCTGCAGATTCAGCAGCAGAATTTGCCAGTGGACACTCATGACAATTCCAATTGTCTCTATGATGCTGCTACATGTGGCCACAGAGGGGGTTGGATCACAGCCCACAGTTTGGGCAGGTGAAAAGGGAAGCCAGGTTTATCAATGCTTTTTTCCACCCACTGATGGAAATGAGTATTCACATACAGCTTTTCTGGTACAACACTTCCTTGCTACTGGAAGGGGAACGTATTTTTCCAGTTTAGTTGTTACCTTTGTGCATAAAGCAATATATTCTATTCATATTCTACTCCTTCAAGTTCACTAAATGCAGTACCTTGGGCTTTATCTGTAATAATTAAGAGTAGTAATCAAGATGTTTTAATGAGGTTTCTTTTACAAAGAGAAATAAAAATATTTTGGTTTATTGTAAAAGAGGACTCTTGGGTTTTTTTAATTTTGTTTGTGTTTTTGTTTAAAATGAGTAGCAGTCATGTTCTGATCTTTGAAGCACAGGAATGTGAAAGTGAATAGGTAATGCCTGAATCCAGGTTCAGTTCTCCTCTCCACACAAACAGACCTCATTAATTTCAACACCACCTGCTCCTTTCCAGAGACTTACAGGAAATTTTATCAGTGAATGATTTATGGAATGGCATCTTTCTCACACTTCTTTCTTGCACAGCCTAGATTAATAGGAAGGATCCAAACCCACTGATAATTCTGTTGCAATCCCTTCTGAGCTTTCAAACCACACCTTATTGAAGAAGCTAGATCAGAAATGACACACAATGCTCCCTTGAGATAAACACTGGATATCACATCTGTAGACAACAGGAAGAAACTACAGCAGCAACATGAAAAGACTAGGCAAGAAAATTTAATTAGAGCAAGACTAAGCTAAACAGCCCTTACAAAACACCATACTGCATCTCTAGGTAAGAGACTCTCACTAATTAATTAGCTAAGTATTTTCTGTTCATTTTTAAACACAGGAGTCAATTGACTATTAATTCCAGCATTCATGAAGCAGGCCACCCCTTCTCTTTTTGCTACATTTAACCATGAAAACACAAAATAATGATAACTTCCAACACAATTAGGGGGTACAACCTCAAATCCAGTGGATTTTCCTATCTGTGTAAAAAGTATCACAAGATCTAGCCAAACTTACCTAGCCTGTATTCTTGAAAATAACTTCCAAAACAAAACAAGCATGCAGGACAAAAAATACATCTGGGACACGAGCTCAGTCATCTACATAAATGCATAAATACAAAACCACATGGTGCTGCCTAGAGATCTGAGTAAAAACAGCCTATTAATAAGGCTACTGCTGGCTCAAGTCAGTATTCCACCTTCAAAAATAAAGTACTTTAGTTCCTCCTCAAGCACAAGGCAAGAATAACTGAGAGCTAAAAAAGAGCCATTAGATCACCAAAGCTATCCTCAAAAGAAAGGTCATCCTGAAGATCAATCTGTTGAACTGTATGTATCCCATTTCAAAAGCCTCCTGCAGCTTAATTTGCTGGATCTCATCAAGAGATTGCTGGAAAATATTCATCATGGCAAAAAAAACCCCACAATCATGAATTTCCTCAAGCTCATAGAAAAATGTGTCAATGTAGCTGCCAGGATGATGAAAATCTTAAAGAAAAATAGAATATTTAAAGCATTTAATACACACTTAGGCATATTTTTTTATACAGTGCTCAACATCTCACTGACCTAATGTTTTCACTAGTTCTCTCTTGTATTTGACTAAGTTGTACAAAAGAATAGTAACAATGACAGGCAAAACAACTTAAAATTTCCAAAGATGACATGGAATTTAATGCCTGAGCAGAAATGCTTGTGGTAGTTGTCTGACCAGTACTGTCCTAACTCTGGAAACACCTCACACAAGTCACAACTGGGCTCTCTGGCAGAAGCAACCAATAGAAGTCCTTATGATTTTCCTTCCAAAGCCAATTTTGCACAGCTCCAAACTGATGCACAATTCAGTAACTGTTAGTTGCTGCCTCCAAATATTCCTAGCCTGAGAAAATAACATAACCTGACCAATGGGATGATGGCATTACCCGAAATAACTCTGTCAATGCTTTAAGTTCAACATCTAATTGCTGAGAAGGTAAGGATTTAATTGGGGTAATAATAAGCACAGGGATTTGTAAGTCACTGAACCTCACACAGCAAGATTAGATTCTGCAGGGGAATTACTAGGAAATGTAGGTCACTGCAATCTTAGTGTAAATATTTGAGAGCCCAATGAATTTCCTCTTCTCTTCCAGCATCTTTCACAAAAACCAGGCACCTGACCAGCAAGGGAATAAATGTACATCGATTAAGCAGCTGCAGTTATCTCACTTCAAGAAGGTCAAAGTGAAAGAAAACAGAGAAAGGCACTGGAATGAAAATGAAAAATGGTTTTTATCATACTGTTGAGAGGAATATATATTTAGCCCTGCTGAAAATGAGCTTGCCCTTTACAAGCACTCGAGTACTGCTCGGGTGTGTATCAAATGATCTACTCTTTAACTAATTGATGTGTGTGCAGACAGGTCAATGGAGGCAAAACAAGACCTATTTGTGCTTCTAAATACATTGAAAAACAAAATCCAAGCATAGCTTCTCTGCTTGTGAAGTTTCACCAGAAAAAAATGGTATTCCTGTTTGAAGGAAATATTCCTCCTTCACTACTATGAGAGCCTCCCAAAGATGGGATGCATTAACACCTTTTTTGTCAGTGCCTTTCCTTTCAGTTTCTCTCCTTTCCTTGGATCTTATTTCAACACTCTATTTCCATTCTTATTTCAACAACTCTACATTGCCTCAGCATCTTCTGGCTGCTGGACCCAAACCCTAGTGGCTTTCTGTTCAAGTTGTACCTATAAAAAAAATGGCCACAGGACAGCCCTAACGGAGACTGTTTAATAGAGAAGTCTTAATTCACCTCAATGCTGGAAGATAGAAATCTTTAGCAATCTCAAAGTGGATGATGACTAGTCCTGCTGTTGTTGATACCTGTGGCAAGAATTTGGGAGTGGCCAAATAACTTCCCTCTGACAACAGCAAACTGAATGTTCTCAGTCGTGGTAGCAGCAGGAAATGCTTCTATTTAATCATTATTTTAGGTGACCTACCTCACCATAACCAGTAGTTGATTTAGCATACTATTCTTGTTACCTATTCTGTAATGGTTTAGTAAATGTTAAATGTAAGAAAAGAACTGAGGCCAGTCAAGCAGAAGGGAATGCTGCCAATTATCATCCAAATTTAAGTCATGGTGGATCCTATTATACTTAATCCAGGTCATCAGTCACTGTAGGTCACAAGGGTTGTCGTCAGAGGCTAATTTAACATTACAACCTCCCAATGAAATAGTAAAGCCATGCCAGGACAAAAGTCCTTCCCAGCCTGACATGACACCCACAGTGTTCAGCTAAGAAGCAACATGAGGCTTTGTGAACATCAAAATGCTACCAGTTCTCTGCCAGAAGGTGAAAGTTTGCTTATTTTTCTCTCCTTATCTCTGCTTATCATTTTTGCTAGCTTTTTTTTTTTTACAGATTAACAACATTTTCTAAGAAAAAAAATACGACATCCTTCCTAAGGAGTTCATAAACTTGTTCTAGATAAAAGGAAAAGTTGTAACAATGTTAAAAAGCATCTTTCAAGTACAGCTCCACATAATCAAATGCACTCTAGCTCAAGAATCTTCCCTGGGTAACTCACAAAAATTCACAAACAAATGAAGCTATTCTCTCCAGTTCAAAACAGTACAGTTTGAGTTTCTGAATTGCTGGCTGGTAGCAAAAATGCAGATGTCTAACAGAAGTTTTGCATATAACATGTGACTGGCATCTAGGTATTATTACATGATTCATCTGGAGTGTTTCCTGGTGCTGGAGAACCTGACTGCTGCATGCTACAGCAAAATGCTCAGAGGACAAGGAGGTAAAAGAGAGGATAAGGAGGCAGAGAGGATCTAGAAAGGATCCCATCTAACCCTCCTCTGGCTCCCATCACTCAGGACAACAGGGCAAGGGGACACAGTCACACTCAGGCTAGTACTCACACAGGAAAATGGGACTTATTGCTTCCTTCTTTGTTCTTTCTGTTCCTAATTAAAAGGTTAACCTTGGTTTCTAATGAAGACAATGACATGTTTTTCTTGATCAAATAAAAGACTAGAGCCACATACTTTAAAACACCCATAAATCCCTAAGGAATGAATATACTTCAGTAAGTATATGTGCACCATGGAAACAGCTGGTTCATCAGCTATTTAAGGTAAGAGAAATAAACAAAATATTATTTTAAAAAATATTATAAAAAGAGCTTTACTTTCATGAGCTAGCTACTTGATGACTGATCTTTAAAGCAAAAAGAAATTCTGCCCTATAACTGCTCAAATGTTGTTATGATGCAATGAACTCAGGATTGGGCAAAAGACTTCCCATTGACTTATTAATGGACAGTACAAGAAGAGAAAGGTCACTGGAAAAGGAATGGAAAAGGACATCTCAGGACATCTCAGAAGCACGTTCTCCTCATTTGGAATAAAATGTCTCACTGCAGGAGGACACTGCCATCCTGTCAGCATCTCATTCAGCTGATACCATCTCCCAAGAAAGTCACTAACATTTCTGATTTATAGGCTCAGAATTGTTTTGGTTGGAAAAGGATTATTGAGTCCAACTGTTAACCCAGCACTGCCAAGTCACCACTAAACCATGTCCTTCAGTACCACATCTATACATTTCTTAAACCCCCTCCAGGGATGGTGAATCCACCACTTCCCTTGGCAGCCTGTGCCAATGCTTAACAACCCTTTCAGTGAAGAAATTTTTCCTGATATCCAATCTAAACCTCCCCTGGTGGAGCTTGAGGCCATTTCCCCTTCCCCTCTTACTGTTAACCCAGTAAAAGAAACCTACCCCCATCTCACTCCAACCTCCTTTCAGGTAGTTTTAAAGAGCAACAAGGAGCCTCCTCTCCAGAATTTCCTATAGTCAAAATATATAGCATCTTTATAAGAAGTAGGTTTGGTCTTGTTTTGCCATCAAACATTTTAGGATAAATCTTGCTGTAGACAAATGGCCACCTGGCTTGCAGAATGTGTCTCCTGTGAAAGGTATGTGTCTGATTCCTGCCTTCAGATTGACCTTGGGTTAATTTGGATGGAGGAGCACTCAGTGAGTGGAGCAAGTGACAGCATTTCTGTGTGCAGTGCTGCCTTGAGCATGCTCTTTGGTGTCACCCTGAGGTGCTCAGTGCTTAGCAGCACACTCGGAGAGCCTTAGTTACCTTGTTAAAGGCAAAGCAGCACTCTGTTTCTTAGCCTGTGCACACTCACACACACGGCAGGCACAAACCAGATACCTCGGCGTAGAAAGAAGACAGGGCAATCTGCCTGGCTAACTTCAGTGCTTCTATCCTCATTGCAGCAAACTCTAACTCCTCCTGTCAAGTGTTTGATTGTGAGCAATCCACAGGGGAAAAAAAATGTATTAAGGACATAGCAAAAAGGTTTAACACATTCAAAACTGGAATGTTATATTGTAATGTATATTTCTGACAATTCCTGAGTGACAAACACATCTCCTATTCCTTTCTTAACTAGAACTTTGATACAAAACTCCGGACAAACAATTTCTATTAGGTGGTAAGTATGAGTGTCATTTTGAGTAAAATAAATGTTTTCTGAAGCTAAAGCTGGTTTGCATAGACTCCTCTCCTTTCATTTTTATTTTATGGGAATTTAAGCCAGCTGCTGCTCTCAATTCAACCTTTGCTGCTTTAGAAGTTTACTACATATAATTCTAGAAGATATATTCCTCATGTACTGAACTGGTCTGCAGATCAGTTTGCTTCTCTCCTAGAAGAAGCCATGCCAAATTCTGCTTTTAATACATTATTAGAAGAACAGAGCCTAATTTTTATTTCAGCAGAATTGGGTTCTAAATCTCTGAAAATGAATCAATGCATACAGAGCTACTAAGGCCAGAGGGCCAAACAACTCTCCACACGTCAAGTCCTGTGTTCAAGCTTAAAAGATTTACAAAGACTTCTGCAAAATATATACATCAGTAGTAGAAAAGAGCTGAAAGTGTTGAGGAAATATAATTTTATGTATTGTATCAATTAAATTAAGATATCTGTGTTCCTGAAGTTCCTGAAAGGCCCAAGTTACTTTGGAAAGAATCAAATCATTGTTTTGTTTTCCTCCCACCTCCCCCAACCCCTGACAGCTGAAGCAAAGCATTCCTCTACCTCTGCAGAGACAAAATTGAAGAAAAGTCATGTTTATATTTCTGCTACAAACCTGAAGTTTCTGAGCAAATACTGGGGGGTTCTTTTCTGCTAAGTCAGGATCTAGATATTCAGGCTGATCACATATTGAGGTTTTCTTAGATATCCTATTGAGAAGAGCATCAGCAGAGACAAAGGAGTCTTCAGGAGAAGTCTGAAGGGTAAGGAGGATATAGAATAAGCAACAGAGATTCTGCCCAAGTAGTCCAGGCCAAAAGCAACATATGTGTCTGCAAATCTTTGATTCCCAGTAATTTCATGCCCCACTGAAGGCTACTTTTGAATACACAATTCATATCTGTAACAGATAAACATCAAGAACAATTCTTCCTGATTCAGAAGCTGAGGAAGTTTTCCAAGAGTGGCATGAAGCAAGAAATATTAGGACCTCTAAAGCAATGGCTCTCAAACCATGGACCACAGCTCACCTTTGATACTTCCACAGTTTCCATTAGGTAACTCTGATGATCTTTAAGTACCAGGTTGCATTTCACTCTACTTTTGAGATCCACCTTTGCTACCTCTTACAAGCCATAATAAATTTCTGCAGCAAAATGATTCCCAAACTCTTATCATAAATAACTTACTATTTCAATAGCTTCTGGGGTTGTTCCTAGGGTCATGGGCTCTAGGTCTTTCTGCTTTGACTTGTCAGCTGACTGTAGGTGTGCCTCCTGGCTGGCAGCTAGGACTCGGGAAGCTGGATGTTGTATTTTCATTCCAGAGGATTGCTGAGCTTCAGGGTCTTCAAAACTTGACCTGGAAAAAGATTGTGTACATGCTTCCAGGGTAGAACACAAGGTCCTTACAATTCTGGTTCTGGCAACAACTAAGCAAGTCCTCTTCATCATTTTCATGTGTGCATATACACATACATTTTGTTTCAAATCAACTTTATATCATTATATCTCATAACATTTTGCAAATCCTTTCAAAGCAATGCACCAGAGTCACCTAAATAACACTAATTTCATCAGAGATGTGATGCATGCTCCTTAAAAATGTCTCACTTGCCTTTTTACCCCTTTCTCAATGTGACCTACATCTCTCCCAACAAACAACTTTTACTAGCATGAACAGATGTCCTTAACAAGCCAAATTTTTTGGAAGCAAATACAACCCCCACACATCCTGTTCTTATGAACTAGGCTCCTTGTTCACAAAACATATCTAGGAAAGGCCTAATAAAAAGTTGTAATTAGGAGATTTCTAATTGACATAAAAATGACCTCAGTGTCTGAGGAAAAAACTCTAAGTAGGAAGTCATTGCCTAATGAAAAAGTTGTCATTGTGACTATTTAGTAAGAATATGAGGAGAAATACATGTTCTTATTCCAAAACTGCTGTATCTTTGCCCTCTATTCTCTCTCATATGTGTACACAGATGGGAATCTATTTTTAAACAATCAACTTGGCAACACAGAGGCAGAGAGAGGGAGAATTGCCTTTGTACATGCTATGATGCTAAATCATTTCCCTGACATCCTTTCCCATTGCTGAATTGGTTTATGGTGCCATACCCTGAGCATGGTGTTGTGGAATCAGACAGTCTGATGGGAGGTGATTTGACTGGGCTCTCCTGCTGTGCATCAAACATTAGGTATAAAGATTGCTTCTTCGGGGTGCTGTCATCCTGCTGGCAAGAGGAAAAGAAAAGACTCATTAAGCAACTCAACCGTTCTCCGTTAAAGAGAATTCAGCTCACTGAAGCCTTAGGTGACCAAATGACTTGACAGATAACTAATAATATAGGACTGTGATATAGTCTATGTTAACTGCTACTGAGATGATCCCTTGAAGGAAGAAATCATTAAAGAACAAAATCTAAGTAGTTCATTCTTCCTAATGGCTCTTTTTCTCCCACTTTGGGGTTAATCAGATTTCTGGTCCTATCTGGCAGGAGGCATCACTCAACTGAAAGTGTTACTAAAATATTCATTGAAAATTCTCACCAGTTTAAGCACCTGACATATATATATATACACACATGATTTTTCTAACTTCCCCTGTGTATATGCCCCCACTGGATCCAGTCAAGCTATCAAATCCATGAATTAAGTAGAAGTAAGGCAAAACAACTGATGATGTGTAGTACTGCATGTCCCATTTCACACTCATTCTGTATTCTCTCCTGATTCCCTTCATCTTCTGAAAAGTTTTACTCTCAGCTTCTTAAAATAGGTCAATAGCTGGTGTAAACAGCTCTGTGCTCTACACCACTGGAAACACTGATGTGCTTTCAATCTCCAGAAAAAGCTACTCTGGTGCTAGCTTAAAAACAAAATAATAAAATGGAACCATTTCAACAGGATCTAGGACAACAAAGCACATGCAATTTACCCCAGTTAAAGAAACTGCTCTTTAAATCTGCTGCAGGCACATTATAATTAATTGAAGGGGTAGTGAGGCTGATGGCATTATCAGGGTAGTATATTATGACAAGGGAATGCAAATGAATGGAAATGGAAGTGAGAACTTACAGGCACAGAGGAGCCTATTTTCTCCATATATTCTATTTCATATGAGTTGCCATATTCCAGTTCTGCAACAGAAATATAAAAAGAACTGTTAAACATGTGCTATGAAATGATTTTCTGCAGGAGTAAATGAGATTTCTTCTCATTTACAAGGGCCACTCACATTCTGCTCAATACTTTTCTATGAGGTATTAAAAATAGAATATAGAGAGAGAAAGCAGAAGGTGCACTGATTTTCAACAATGAATCTATGAATTTGCCTGAAGAATTTCAGCTTTATCAATTTGCTGAGGATTTTGCCCTGTGAGGGGCCAGAATATTAGGAAAGTTTCAGGGTGCTTTCAGAGCATGTGCAACTTTCCTCTCTCATGTTAGCACAAAGCCCACTTTTTCAATAACTGGTAATGTTGACCTCAGTTTCCTTTAATGTATACCCAAAAGATTCTAAAAGCTGTTGAGAAATGAAGTAATTTCTAGTTCTTAATGTTTATCACAGTTCTTAATTGAGAAGGACTTCTTGGTATCACTTCAAATAAAAAAGATACATAAAATATCTGTCTATTCACTGAACAAGGGGTGAGACAACAGCCCAGCTTATTTGGCTGTTTTTACATTTTAGCTTCAGAGGGAAGGCCTAAGGCAGGAAGATTTACAAAGAACCCTAAATCTGAACCTTATAAAAATGTAAATCTTCACTGCTTCTCTACTTTTTGATCTCCTATTTACACTGGAGGAAATAACCAGCATTTCTTCCCAATCCATGGTCACCTAGAAAGATCAACGACAGCAAAATGGAAAAGAAAGCATACCTTCCTGCACCCAAATAAAAACAAAGACTTTGTTCAATCCCACCTTCATTTAAAAATTAGAACATAATTAATTCATCCTAATACTGTGTTTTACTCTGCTCCAAGGATTTAATTCAATCAACTACTTGTAACATTTCATTTCCATTGCAGATAAGGTTTAGTGAATGGCACACTAGCATTTCCATTATGATAAAAGTATGTGCTAAAAGTCTTCTAGACTGGGTAGCTTTGAAAGAGTAGGGCTTGCATTAGGAGGATGGTAACCATCATTAAAATGTTTCCTCTTTAAAAACAAACCAACCCTAAAGATTATATCTTTAAAAGGAAAAGTTTCAAAGGGTGCAATGTGAGTTTATAATGCTCAAAACCTTTCTGTAACAAAAAGTGCTATAGAGTACAAGCACTGCAATCCCACTGGGCCATGTATTTTGGCAAACAACCACTGAAGAGGAGCAGCCACAAACTCTCAGTACCTGGCATGTGGGAGATATTAACAGTAAAATGAGTAAGTAAAGAGAATGCTCTAACAGCAGACTTCTCATGTTTCAATTCCTATGGTAATAGGGAGCCAGGCAAGATGGACAACCTCCTGGTATCAGACACAAGCTTCTTCCTAGTGAAAGCAGAACTAAAATTGAAACAATGAGATTCAAACCACCTATTTGGTGCAGAATTGCAGGAGAAAGCATGAAATACCAGCTAAGAGCATCCAGTGCTTAGTAACTGCCTTTCTGTAATTCATTTCTCTACACATCACCCACCGAGATGCATCATGAAGGTTTATGGGGCAGCTTTACAAGCCCAGAAAGCAATCCATGTGCTCACAGGCAGGAGACGTACCGGCACTGTCCTCTGCTGGCAAAGCCAGCAGAGATCTTCCATCTGCCTGCAAGGCTGCTAGCAGCTTTGCAGTTGCAATCCAAACTGACTTTGGGGACAACATGTCTTTAACCTTACTGATTTCATAAAGGCAGGACACAGATGGAAATACTTCAACTAGAAACAGAATGAATAGCACGCCTCACTAAACACAGTTTGTGTCGTCTTATTGCATAATTAAACTCTATCTCCTCTCCCAGCTATCTCCTTTAAGACATCATCTCCTCTCCAAAATCTTAGGCTCTGGTTATCTCTATACATTCAATATTACAAATGCCCAGGATATCCCGTGAAGTAAGATAATTATCTTTTAGAAATACATACAACAGACTTACTAAGTGATGTCCTCCAACTCCTCCTACAAATTGCTGCCAGATTACAGCAGAATTTTCTGCTAATAATTACTGCTCATTTCTGGTCTGTGCCACGCAAACCCAGCAGCATTTAGGAGCAGCACATGCAACAGATGAGAGCTGGAAGTATTGGCTGACTCAGGAGTTGGGCTGTGTTTGTACAAAAGCCGTGTTAGGTTACAGGGTGACACTCATACTAGTATCTGGGAGGGTAAAAAATATTCATCCTGGGAAAGAGCCTTGGAATTACTCAAATTTTTCTCAATGCTATAGGAGCAAGACTGTCAAAGGAAAAAAAAAATACTTTTAAGAGATCTGAAATGCTGAAGCATTGTTGATTATAATTAGCATGTAATCTGAAACTCCAACTATACCATGCAGCACACAAGCCAAGACAATTAGCATTTAATTAGGAGCTGTGTTCACTTCCTTCTAGCACTTTGATAGCTAAAATGATTGCCTTAGAGTATCTCTCACTTGTCTTTTGTTCTATTTCCTTCCTTATAACTTCCATTTTTCCCAGATTTGGGGAGGTCTTATTTCCTAAAAAGTATTTCTTTGGATTATTTTTTTAAATGCAAATGAAGTGCGGTCAATGTTTAAAATTCATAATTTGACAATAAAGCCAAATGGATTTATCCAGACTGAAATGCTTATCTGTACAGAAGATTGAGCAGATATCCAAAAAACCCAGGCCACACAAACATCCAAGCATGTGCATATGGACATGTGCAGTCCCATTAAAACCACTGTGATTATTTGTGCCTTTTAATGTCAAACACATTTGACTTAAAAGCTTAGCAGTACTTAATTAGGCAAAAAACTCCTCAGACCTCATCTAAAATGGCATCAAGTGGCTTTAATGATGGATTAGGATACAGGTTGAAAGATTAGGGAAAAAAAAAATTCTGATCAAGAAGAAAAAGTTTAAGCCAAGTAAAAGTGCTATGTCCTTCCCACCCACCAAGCTGAAAATCCACCCTTGGAGCAGATGTTACAAAGCAGTATCCCCTCTGGTAATCCCAAGGAAGGCCACACACAAATCTCCTAAATTCTTTCTCTTCCACATTTCACAGAGCTGGAATGCCAGTTCTCTCTACAGAAACTTCCAGCTGTAGCTCATAACTGTCTATAGAAAGGTAAGACAGGAAAAATCTTAATAAGCTGACCTAGATGGGAATTTTATCTAGTCTGTGAATGATTGCTATCTGACACAGGGGACATCCTGCATGGTTTTATGCATAAAGATACCTGGATCCTAGGAACCTGGAGGAGAGAGGTACGTTAAGGGTCTTCAGGCAATGCACAAACTTTGAGCAGAATTTTAACCTAAAGCCCTCTTCTCAATGAACACAACCTGAGCTGGATGCAGATAGTCCTTTATAAAGCATACCCTCTGTAGGAGAGCTGAACTTAGTCTCATTGACAAATGTAGACAGATCAGATGGTTGTGGGTAGTCCTGCTTATCTGTGTTGAGGTCCACAGTCATGCAGGTCCATTTCTGACTGGTCACTGAAGAAGCCAGTTTCTCCTCATCTGTTGCATGAACCACTGTGGAGATGACAGGAGGAGTTTCTGGAGTAGGCAGTGGTGTGGGATCCTGCAGAAAACAAGTGCCAATTAACTCTGTTATCTTTCATTAACACACTGAATAACTAACTCTCTGAATTCCTTTGTACAATCACAGTCATCTTCTCAATTCCACACTCTTTGCTGCAGCTCTGTATAAAACACTTAATAAAAAATGTTAAAGTATTTAATATAGAACTCTGCTAGCAGCAAGTTCTCCCAGTGTAACTAAACTCTTTACTGATAAACACTGACATTGCAAAGCTACCTTGATAACAAGGAAAAAAGATGTCATTTAAATCTGTCAGGCACTTGACATGTGGCACACACAGAATCATAGAATCACACAGTCATTATGGTTGGAAAAGACCTCTGAGATCATAGAGTCTAACCATCCACCCAACATTACCATGCTCACTACTAAACCATGTCCCCAAGCACTATATCTACACATTTGTTGAACTCTTCCAGGGATCATCCATAAAGGAAGTCTTTGACTACCAAACCCAACTGTTTAGGCTTCATCATAGGAGCAAATCTTCAAGGGTCTGTGAGGTCACGAACCCTTTCTCCACTTCTACACTGTCAAGCAGCACAAATGAAAGGGTAGGATGGATAACAGGAAGAAGAACAGCAGCACAGAAGGAGCTGTGCCACATCAAAGCTGCTAAGGCTTTGTAGGCAGAACAGCTTTTGTTAACTTCTTTTCCAAGAAAACCACCTGCCAGCAGTTTACAACAAGGAATGAAACAATCCAAGCGCTTGTTCCTGGTAAGGCAGCCCACTTGTATTATTTCTACTTCCCTTCCAGCCCACCAATTTGATGCATTTAGTTTCTTTCCAATCTATAAAGTCCAAGATGGACAGTCACATCTAGTTTTTCAGACAACTGATTGAAGATACTTATTCATGACATCATTTTAAGACAGGATATTCCAAAGTACCCTTACTAACAGTCTAAGGGGAATTTCCAAATCAAATATCAGCTCTAATATACATCTTGTTCTAGAGACCACAAGGTCTGATTACAGCCCTGTGTGTGATGCCTGGACACCAATATGCTTATATTCTTTACAAAAGCCTCTTTTATTATTAAATGTACAATTCAGTAACTCAAATTTCTCTTTTTTTGTCCCTACAAGAACACAAATACATCAAAATAAGGCAGTACTTTACCTGAGAAGGAGGATCAGATAATGGGGATCTTTTTGGTGATTTTTTCACCCTAAATGTATCACTGGAAATAAAGTTAAAACAGTTAATATTGTAACAGCAGCAAGAATCAGGTCATTTCACACTTAGCAAGAGACAGCCACAGACAATGCAACCTCTGTAAGCCCTTCTGCTTTAAAATCCCATCCATTAGGCAGCAGCAGCACAGAGAAACATGCCATAGGTACATATTCTTGTCATGCACTTGGAACAGGCCTTGATTCCCCAAAAGCTGAGAAAAGCAGGATTGCCATATTTTTCATGCTAACTACTGACACATTTACAGCACAGAGCTGCTGCTTGGTTGCAATTCAAATCCCTGCTCCACTACAGCCATCCTCAGTAGTCTTAAGCAAATTATTTAGCTTCTGTCTGCTTCAGTTTCCCATCTGAAAATTTGGTCTAAACCACATCTTTACCCGGGAATTAAAACTGTGGCAAACTTGGACATTAAGCTCCAATGACTCCATAAATGGTTAAGAAAAAAACCTGATGTTTTGGATGAACTACATAAAAGCAGCTGAAGCAGATGCTGTTCCCAAGATGTCAGAACAAAGCTCTTGTCATTACAAATGTGCACAACGGACCCTCTTTAGAACAAACACAACAACCAATATGGCAATTCTGCTTCCAGTTCCCATGACACAGTGCAGACTGGGAGCACAGACACTGTAGCTCTTCAAAATCCCACAGGTTCCAATCAGGCAAAAGGAATGAAGAACATAAAACTATGTCTTGGTGTATAACTGTAAATGTTGCCTTTATGTTTATCCACAATTGGTTACAAATATTTTCTAATGAGGAAATAAACCAATGATTTATCTGTTCTCTTGATGTATATTGCCAGAATTATTCAAACACATTTGTGGTACTAACTAGAAGAGGGAGAAAAATATCACAGCAAAAGCACTAAGAGACTTAATGTCTGCACTGAGATGCAGTGACAAAAATTAGTGTCCACCAGGTCATCCCTGATCAATGATGGTAAAATCAACACTAAAAATTACAATGGTGGCTTTCAATTGGCAGAGAATAAATCAATACCACATCTAGAGGGGAAAATAAATTGGAGAGTTGAACACTGATATATTCAATGCTACTAATTATCTAGTTATGATGCTAAAAGTAATTAGGACAACTTATTTCTTTTAAGAAAGAAAAATACTTCATGCAGTATTTATGAAAGATTGATTGTACAATGCTGTGGTAGAAACAGAACTTTCATAGTTTAGCTCAAGGATACAAAATCTATATAGTTTTTGATAGGCAAACAGATAATGAGGCAACAGATCCCTCAAACTCATTCACAGCCAAGCATCTTAAAATAGCTTTCATATGTGAAGTAAGAGTTAACATAAAAGCTTCATGCTGAATAGCAACTGATCATGCTGCAAAATAAATAAGTAAAATTAAAAAGCCCACAAATCAAAGAGGAAACTTGAACTGTTAGCTTAGAATTACTTACAACAGAGAACATACAGACATCACATCTTCTACCATCCTAAGACAAATAAGACAAAGAAAAGAGAGACAGACAGAAGGAACTGACAAAAAAGATAAACCTACAAATACTATGTTAATGTGTTAAGGCAATCTCATCATGCATTTCTTCTACCTGTATAATCTTAACCTCTACTTTTTATTGTGAAATACATGGGGAGAAAAAAGAATATTCATCAAGTCCTTTAATGTTTTCAAATTCAATGCTAGACTTTTGACACACTTTCATATTACAAAACATTTTTCAAAGCTGAATCCTCCAAGTACATTTTTTCCACCATATGAGCCACCCTTGCTTTCCCTGATGGTAGCCACATGCTTACTATACAAAACAGTACTTGTCATTACATGGGATGTAAAACTGTTCTTGAATGGCAGCTAAGCTAAAAGGAAGAGCAGAGTTACCTAAGTTTTTTTCATGTCTGCTGATTTGTTATGGCAGTACTGAAAAAAGCTACTTGACCTTTTCAAATCATTTACCTAAGTCAAGGAAGAAAGTGATATTTCTTTAAATCTCACCTATTTTGGCCATGGCACAGTCTGAAAATCACTTGNTATTTTGGCCCTCACTGAAACCTAACTTTTTGTTCTAACAGAACAAACTGATTGTCCCAAAATCAGAAGGAAACCTTGCCAAAAGAACTAAGAGTAAGAACAGTTTTCATCCACTCATCAGCTTGGTAGCTTCTGCTCAGCATTCCTCATTTGAAAGATGGTACATTGTGTTTCTAAACACAGCCTCCACCCATCCAACAGCTTTGAGAGCTATATCTATACAAGTCACCTGTTTTTACTCATCAGTATAAGCAGATACTAGAAAGGCATCAGCTCCACTTTGCTCAGCATCATCTGAGCAATATGATCCACCTCAAAACAGCTCAGCACTTAGGTATACTACCAGAGAGTAGCCTACATCGAGCTGACATCTCTCCTAAATACCTCATCATTTCGTATCAAGGCCAACTCTTATGACTGCTGCAGGATTCACTCAAGAATAAAAACTGATTATTATTATTTAACACAGGTAAGACCTAGCAGATGGCTCAGATGCAAATTAGTACAAGCTTAGCAATGGCTTGTACTCATGCCTGTATTTTTTACCTCCCATGGGTCTAATCTAGAAATTTCTGTCCTTCCGTATGAGGAAGACATTTTCAAACTGGTCCATAGATTTTTATTCCTGCTCCCTCTCAACAGTACTCCTGTGTTCCTCCCTCAAAAAACAATTGAACTATACAGTGGTCTATATTTTCCCTAAGTCAGAAATGCCCCTAAAAAGAAAAAAAATGGTACATGCTTCCTAAAAGCTGGCATAACTGGAGATTTGTCACTGCTTTACTATTTCACATCCCACTCAAAAACTATGATTCACAACTATTCCCCCTCAAAAACTATGACTTACTGGTGTGAATACTTTGATCATATTAAACAGTATCAAATTCCCAAGGTGAAAGATTAAAAATTTGGCACAAGACAGACAAAATTTGAATTTATTCAGACTCAAAGCTACACTGAGCCCCCAAGACTTCAAAAACTCAATTTCTAGACCAGTAGCTTAATCTGGCTTGATGTTGCCCTGGTCCTCCCCTTCAGACTGGAAACATCAAGCTATTGAGGGACAGTATGGACAGACCCCCAGCATGAGTCCAGTTCTGTGGCTACCAACACTCAACATCACCTTCCTTTCTTCATCCAATATAACCTGGATGTAACTGTGCTAAGGGGCAGGAATGTGTCTGCCCTTTAACTTACGTTTTTAGTGGTGTCTTCTTCTTTTTTGCAGGTTTATTCAAGTTGTCTCCTTCAGTTCCATTTGTTTCATTGGCACTGGCTGGTATCTCAAAGGAAGCTGGAGATTTAGAGGGGGAGCTGGCTATCTTAGAAGAAGCCTTGAAAGGGTCAATAGAGTCCTCACACATGTCTGGCTCAAAACTGTAAGTCTGTTGAGGCAGTTTGGGGGATTCTTGCATTTTTGTACTGGATGAGAAAGGGTTAAAATTAGGATCATCCCACTTGTCAATGTCAAATGTGTAAGATCCTTTTGTGATGGGGATTTCATTGGGATCAGTGGGTGACTTGGTGGGTGTGGTTGGAGCATTGTCAAGCTTTTCCACTGACTTTTTAGTCTTTGGCCTCCGTAGTGGCATTTTAGCGCCAGGCTTTTTACCTGCTTTTTTGGGAGGAGGAGTACTATCCTGCTGGTCTTCACTCACCCCTTTTTCTTCAGAATAATCAAACTCCAGCCTCACTGCAATGCCTTTGACTGGAGGGTCTTCTTGCCCTCCAGTGTCAGGCGGAGTCACCTCCACAGCCTCCGGTGCCGTTGAAAGAGGTAGTATTTTCTTATTGGCAGGGGGAGAGTTTTGTACTTTGCCACCTCCTGTGCTAAATGCACTAATCCCTTCCAAACTGTCTGGATCCAAAGGGTAGGATCCTTCAGGCACAGGTGGGGCCTCCTGTTTCTCAGCAGAGATTTTAGAAGGTTCAGTACATTCGGGCTTTACTGAGTCAGCCTTTGCTTCAGATAGTGTTTTATCCTCACCTGGGGCACAAGCTGCTTGGCCAAGGTCAGATGGTTCTTGTGGCGTTTCCTTCACCAGTGGAGCATCCAGAGATTTTTTGGCTGACTGCTTCTTTTTTAAGGAAGCTGGTCTGGATTTCTTTGTTCTCTTCAGGGTACTAGAAGCACTACTCGAACCAGTATTGTACACATCTGCTGTTGGTGCTAATGTCTCACTGTTGCCCAGAAAAGACACTCCATCAAAATCACTAGCTTGCAAGCTAAGAGATCGAGACAACGTAGATTTGGAAACCGGGACTGAATCAGTAGATTTCCTTCGAACATTCACTTTGGGGTCACGATTCTTCAGTTCTGGAGAGCTTGGTCCTAAAGCATGGAGAGAATCAACCAACTCAATGTTATCAAAGTCCAGGTTGTAAGTTCCACTGCTGGCTATTGGCTTGTCCTCATCGAAGACGGTGGAGAAAGAACGGGAAGGAGGACGGAAAGGGCTTTCTTCAACTGAGTCGCTGTGTGACACATCAGTTACAGGTACAGCCTCAGAACATAATCCTGGGGGAACAAACAGAAAACTCAGTGAAGTTTTAAATGCATTTCTAAAACTGGAGTTTAGTAAGTTTTACCATAATCTAAAATTACTGCAAGTAAAAAATTTAAAGGATTAAAAATCATTCAAATGCGCTAAGCAATGATTAAAGGACATAGAAACTAAAGTGACATTTCTAATACATTAAATAGATTGGGGGGGGGGGGGGAAATAGTTCTGTTCTCCCCAGACAAGAATTCAAGGCAAGTTCCATGAAAATAGAAAGCACTCATTTACAATAGCCCCTAGAACATCTCTAAAATTAATTATCATTTATATTATGTATGTTATATTACTGTAACATGCTAAATATGCCAAATACCAGAAAATCTGAACATTAAGCACTTTTTTACTCACATTTTCTACTATTATAAAAGGAGTTCACAGAATTGTGTCAGAACTCTTACGCAGTGAATTCACTATAAATTAACTGATGCTTCAGCAATTAGACGTTGATCTTAAGTTTTGTTTCCCATGTGCTATTATTACCAATTTCCCAGAGGATCGTGGCTTCCTCTCAACAACCCATCAATGTTGCTTCTCTCTGCCCCAAGCAGTCAATACACTCCACTTTGACCTCATAATTCCAAGTATATCATGACACATGAATCACTGAGAATTTCATAGGAAATAAATTATGGTGAAAGTCAGAAAATCAGTCAATTAGAGCACTGCACAAGTATTCTCAGTTGAAACGCTTCCTTAAAAAAGGCTGCTAGAAGTTTCCTACAAATTATTTAAAACATTTCTGAAAGCATAGTTCTAACTCACTGCAGAATCACTTAGAATGGGTAGGGGACAGGAGGGACCTCTGGGGATGTTCTAGTCCAATCCCCCTGCTAAAGCAGGGTCACCCAGTGCAGGTTGCTCAGAATGATGTCCAGGTGGGTTTGGAACCTCTCCAGGCAGCCTAGGCCAGTGCTCTGGCACCCTCACAATAAAGAAGTTTTTCTTTATGGCCAGGTGTCCTAGTTTGTGCCCACTGCCCTGCCAACAGGCACCAACAAAAAGAGTCTGGCCCCATCCTTTTGCCCCCACCCTTTAGATATTGTTAAGCATTGAGCAGATCCCCTCTCAAGTCTGCTCTTCTCCAGGCTAAGCAGCTCCAGGGCTCTCACAGCCTTTCCCCCTCACAGAGATGCTCCTCTCAGCATCTTTGTTGCCTCTGCTGGACTCACCAGTAGTTCCTTATCTCTCTTGAACTGGGAAGCCCAGAACTGAACATAATACTCAGATGTGTCCTCACTAGGGCAGAGCAGAGGGGAAGGAGAATCTCCCTCACCTGCTGGTTTATTCTTCTTAATTACCCCAGGATACCATTGGCCATGCTGGCTTATGGTTAACTTGTCCACCATTCATCAACAAAAAGAAAATTTTATAAAGAGAATAAATAATATACTAAAACTGTTAAAGTAAGAAGCTTCTCATTATAATTAAAGATTTCCTTATTGAATGGAATCCTAAAAAGATTTCTAGAAGTCCCTCAACTTGGGATATAACAACTATATTGGACAAAGCAGAAAAATATACAGGGTATATGGAAAAGGGAGAAAATGTATAGGTAGGAAAGGATTAAAGTGATGGTCATTTCTGCCTTCCAGCTCATGAAAGTTCATGACTAAAATGTTTTACAAATAAAATATATGGTTTGTTTCTACTGTCATGATACTGCTCCCTATCCAAATGTAACACAGACATTTCCACTGATGTGTTTGTCCCAGCAGGGAATTGGAGACCTGGGGAATCTCTCTCCAGCTCACAGTTGAGGCTGGGGTAAGCCAGTTGCTCTGAGCTCTTACTGGTATGTACTAGAGCAAAAGCCCCCAGTGTTTCTTATGCAAGCAATGCAGCATTCTTCTTGTCATTTCATTTTTTTTTAATTATGCAATTATAGAGAAAAAGTCATGCAATAATGCTCTTCTCATCCTTAAATGATTCCAGAGAAATTTCTAAACATCCTTTTCGTTCTGATCTTGACATGGTTTGCAAAATAATTCCTATTTTGCCCAGCTGCATTTATTACTGTTGTTCCTTAAAGCAATACAGTCAATAACTACTTGTAGTCAGAAGCTATGAATGGATTAAGAACAGGAAAAAACCCCAACATTTTTCCTTTGTTTCAGAGGAAATTATATGCCTTCACAGAGAATACAAAGATTGTTATTTATGGATGTAGAGGACAGAAAAGATTTAAGGAAATCAGACACATTTCCCAAAGTACTACCTGAGATTGGCACCATGTCTTTCCAGAGATTGTCAAAGGAATGACAGCTACACAGTTCCTCTTCTAAGACTGTGGAGGTTTAGTAAGTTACATCAATTAAAATAATATTTTTTTTCTGCAGTACTTCAGGACAGTTTGTTTTCCTCAATCTCTGCTGGGTTGGGCTTGCTTTCAGCTTGGCTGAGAGGTCATTAATTAGACTTGATTTGTGAGCTGAGCTGGTGTTCACTGCACACACACACAGATCACTTTCTGACACTGATGGGACTTCTGTTAAGAGTGTCATAAAACTCCAGCATTAGACTGATCTGTACATTTTACACTGAAAGGGAAAGACACTTTGCAGGAATACATTACCCTAAACACTCACACAGCTCTAACATGCCAGCAGAGTACAAATGTAGGTCAGCAAGAAATAAAAGGGGGATCTGAACAAGAAGTTGTCTACAATTATGTGTTGTTTTCATTCCAGCGTGCGCCAAGGGCCCCAAGAGGATTGAGGCCTCTTGTTCAGAGTCAGCACAAACATGCATTTAAACAAAATAAAAGAAAATAAAAGAAACTTGATGCCCTGCAGGACTTGGACTGTAAATGACAGGCGTGGTAGTGCTGAGGTTAGGGATGCAGCAGGGAGAGCATGCAAGGCTTTCCAGCTACTCAAAGCAAATCAGCATTCAAATTTGGTGTGCTCCATGTAGCACAGGGCTTGCATCTTCTTTAACTGCTTATTTTACAACTTCCTCCTAACCAAATCCTTCACTTAGGAGCACAGATTTCTGCAGAGTGTTGCTCAACTTACTACTGTAACATATTTCATGGAACAATACATGAAACTGCCTCAAAAAAATATGGGTTTTGGTAGAAAGGAAATGCTGCTGGTCAGGCTTTTCTGGCACTACAACAGAATTGGCTCCATGCTGGTAAAAGCAAAGATGCTGGAGAAGAAGATACAAAGGGGACTCACTATCACAAAACTTGGTTACTACTACGAAGAGATATGAAGACCATGCTTTCCTTACATGGAGTGCATACCTAAAGAGCAGTGCCATTTGTCCTTTTACACCACAGAATTAAGCAAATCAGTATTACTCCTTGATGGTATTTTATTAAAATGCAATTTGATTGCAAAGGAACACACTACAATACAAGCTAAGAAAATTGAGGCAGGAGTTGCCCTTGAGAAAGGCCAGCACAAGGGTTTAAATAGGGTTTATGCCTTGGTGCTGCCAGTCAGCCAGGAATTACACAGGTAAGATACACCAGTATATACCCACAGGTAGATACTAAGCCTTATAAATCATTCCAAGAACATGAGCAATAGCTGGGAAACTTACATTGCCATAAAAATCAGGCAATACCCAAAAGAAACCTCCCATTTCATTCACTGAAAAAATAAATTCCATGTTCTGCTCCTTCCACAAGGGATTTTCTCTGATATCAGAGATCAGGTAAGCAAAACAAAAACAATGAATAGTTCTTATTCTTTATGAACACTAAAAGGCTGGAGCCAGACTCTTATCAGCGGTGTCCCAGTGACAGGACAAGGGGCAATGAGCATGAACTGGAACACAAGAAATTCTACCTCAACATGAAGAACTTTGCTGTGAGGGAGCCAGAAGCACTTGCCCTGGCTGTCCAGAGAGGTTGTGGAGTCTCCTTCTCTGGAGAGATTCCAAACCCACCTGGAGGTGATCCTGGGAAACCTACTCTAGGTAAAACTGCTTTGGGGGTGGTGGTTGGACTGGATGATCCTCAGAGATCCCTTCCAACCCCTAGCATGCTGTAATTCTGTGCTTCTTTAAATAAAAGAACCATGCATGATCTGAACAGTAACAAATCCCAAGCATGTGCCCCAAAATGTCCATTGATGAGGATATCAAATTTTAATTACATTGCTATCACTGCTTTATAGGGAATATGAGAGGACAGGAGACATTTGTAAGTTTAGATCACGATGGGTATTAAGGTTTATATCTTTTTACAGTTTTAGGAAATAAATACAGAAAATCAGTTAGAGTTAATACAAATGAAGTACTTTTAGGTATTTAACAATGCTTTCCCTTTAAATTACAACAAATTCTTCTAAAGGGAGAGCTGCACTGTGCAGCAGTTGAAGACAGCTGGGCATTTTTTCTTTGTTGATGTATCTCTAAAATAGGGGAAAACCCAACAGGCTGAAAATAGCAAGGCTTAACACTGCTGAGCTGGAAACAAACTGAAAGACTCTTTGGAAAGGCTTAGAAACAAAACTTGAAACTTCTAATAAAGCAAATAGGGAAGAAATTGAATTCTAGTTGCATTTTCTAGAGAAAAACAAACAAAGAGAAACCCTTGGAAAATGCATACAGCATACACTGGTGTACTCCATTATAATGAAAAAACTCAGGAGACAAGTACACTTTGTTTGTAGTATAAAGGACTTTGAATTACCTAATACTAGAAATTTTGAAACAGATTCTTTCCAGTTCCTGCTTGTTAGGAGAAGCCTTTGAAGTCATGAAATCAATTAGTAATGCTATTTTAAAAATTACTGTAAAAATACTTTTGCCATTTATTCTGAGAGAAAACTTTGGATATAAAATTTATTTTCCATTTTTCTATGTTAGGCTTCAATAAGAAAAACAGAAGAATATTTTCCATCCCAAAAATCAGGTTTGTTTTTGTCTGGGTCATCATCTCTCTGCTGGAAAGCCTGACCTCAATTTCCCATGCACAAGAAGAGCTTGAATATAGGTCTCCCATCTCCTGATCAGCAAGCTGTAACATAGAGAAGGGACTCCAGCTCTCCCATCTCTCTGTGTATATCATCTGGGTTCATTAATTAATTGGTGAAGGCAGCAGAGGGACAGAAGAAATGTCCTTGCTTAGGCAAGATTTCTTAGTCAGAAACAGGGGATATTTGGGAGAAACTTTTGGGGCACTTTCTGGTGCTCACATGGCTAGAACAAAGGACAAGCAGACACTGCTGTGAGAAGCTGGTAAGACAGGCAGGCGACAGTGATTTAAAATACTATCAAAATAATAAGTAAAAAGCACCTTCAAAATCACTTGTCTCCAGACTATAACCCACATTCCCCACAACAAAGTATTTGCAGAGGAATAGGAGTATTCATTAGTGACTCTGGAGCTCAGAGGTGGTTTCTGTACATGCTCTGTTACTCCTCTTCCCCTCCAGACTCGCCCGCAGACTGACTCCCCTCTTCTGCTCTGCTGCTGATGGACTGGAGCCATACAGCAGGTTTTACCCCACCAGGAGCTGGCACCGACCCAGGATGAGTCTAGCTATATTTCACTTTCATCATATTTATTAAGCTAGGGTTGAAGTCAACCTAATTAAAACCTCTCCTTTTGGCTTTCCAGCAGTGGGGTCCAGCTGTTGCGCTAACGATAACATGCAGCACAACTGCAGCCGCCTGCAGAAGGAATTATTGTCAGATAGAGATGAAATAATCCTCTAAACACTTACTGTACTCCCTCCTTCCATCCAAACACATTCTCTGTCACCAGCCTCATGGAGAAGACAAAGCCATGCAGCTGGGGAACTAGAAAGCCAGCTGGAGGTCACTGCCTGTCCCTCTGTGTGTGCCAGGCTCTCTGCTTGTGCCTGTTCCTCGCTCCTCTTTGATTGAAACCTATTGATTTAGCTGTATAGTACCAAGGAGGAGCTCTGCTTCAACTGCCCATAACCCCTGATGAGGAAGGGACTCATTCTCTTTGTGTGCAGCCACATACATAACCTATGAAGTAAGGAGACTACAAGATAACTGCTACTCAAAGTGGTTTATAAAGTACAAAATGTTGAACTGTTTGCCTTTCTGAAGCAGCATGCAAACACCTCAGCTATGATCTTAGTATTGTTCATGTCTAAAGATCTCCAAAAGAAATGAATGCTTTGTGTTGCCCTCCCACATCTGAATGTTTTCTGCATTACACATCTTCCTTCCCTCACATAAATTACCCTGTTGTATAACTTCATTTTGCATAATCTTGGACCGCTGAACATAGCTCTGCTAGTTTGTGGTAACTTGCCTCCCAAGGACAAACCTCATTTGCAAATGAAATGTTTTCATCTCTGCCAATAGAGTTCACACTGAGATATATTCAGTTTCCTACTTTCCTTCAGAAATTTCTGAAATAAAAGGAGATCTGGGAGGTAAAGAGAAAAGAATCAGATGTGCCAGGGAAGCACATGTGTAATCAAGGGTCTGAAGATAATCTACTGCAGTAATTAAAAGCATACTCGAGTCCTGTTCAGCATATGTGTTCTTTTGTTCTCTCAGCACTTATTTTGTAATCATTAGATTGCAAAAGATTAGAAAAAGGAAAGAAGATGCAGAATGAATTATGGTGTTTGCTACAATGAAGAAGGAACTGTAACAGCAGAAGAGAAAGTGTGCCAGGCTGTCTCAGTATTTCATTTTTATTTTGTGGAAACAGTTTGCTGAACATCTTCCTAGCTTCTTGTAAATTCATATAATAAATCATGATCTTAATGGGCATTCCTTAATGCATAACTCCCAGAAATGCATTAGGTGGCTCAAGATATTTGCAAGAGTTATTTGTCATTTTCCTGCAGGTTCAAATCAAAGCTGGATAGTCCTTATAATACACACGCAACAGCCCTGGACATTACCTTCTCCACTGCTAAGCACAGCCACTTCTAGAGTGAAAATGGAAGCCTTAAAACACTGCCTGGCAATGCTACAGATATTCCCAAATGAAATACAAGTGAACTTTAGTCTGCTGAGAGTAAAATTATCTTTATACAATTTAGCCAGGTGATCAAGATGACGTGACATTTGGATGGGAAAAAAAAGACAGCATAATGAAGTATTCAATTTAAACTGCTGCGCTGTCATCTGACAGCCCAAACAAAGCTATTTTGGGCTAATAGAGTGCTTTTTACTCCCTCATACTCCATTATTCAATTTGGAGAACAAAGAACACCTTTAGGGGGTAAAGAATTTCTTTGCTTTGTTTTGTTTCTTTAAATCAACATTCCCTTTTTAAAGGTTACTTTCCCAGTATGTACCAATTTTATGTGTGTATATTAACATACATTCACATATACTCTTATGTTCCTCCTATAAAGCTAATATCAGTATTTCTGTTGTTCTAATAAGCTTTTTGTTCACCTTCTCTTTCAGGTGACAATACATTTGAAAACAACATTTTGTTAACTGTCACAGTTAAAAGTGCTCAGCCAGGTACCAGCATCTCTAGCTCATACTTCCTTTTCCTACTCATCTTACTCTGTACAGAGATCCTAAAGAATGAAGCTTGATTCAAAAGCAGCAAAGCTTTTTTTCTAGAAAGACCCTCTTCTTTTTAATATTTGTCAAATATTATGGACAGATTCTCCACCACTTCATCCCTTTGTCCTCCCAGCATGGATAATGCCCAGCATATACTACGCAGAAGACATTTTATTAGCATCAATCACTTGCCTGTGCTTACAGAAACACCTCCCTGCAGCTTCAGCATCCTCAATACCCTGTCCTGCTCATTGCATGCTTGTTACCTGTGTCTTCCAAAGGCAGCTGGGGTTTTATCTCTTGTTCTGCTATGTCTGCTACAGCTGTTGCTGCTGCTTCAGAGGGTGGCTGTGGAGGTGAAGGTGGTGCCTTTACAGGTGTGGTGGACTCCGGGGTCTCAAATGCTTCTTCAGAGTCAGAGCTCCTGGGGAAAATCAAATGAGAATGCAGTGAGCAGAAGATAGATCCATGCTTGCAGGTCATACTTGGAAATGCAAGGCTTTCTAAGCTGTTGGCATAGACCTCAGCTATCAAGCTACCTCTGCAGTTCCCAAAGGAGATCTTACATTGTCGTATGGCTTCCAGAGCAGAATATCACAGCTACAATCATCTCCATACATAAGTATTTATGTCATTAAGACTTCTGTATTGCAAAAGTGATCACACTATTGGAAATACACAATTCCCACAAAGCCTACTGTCTAGTGTCGAGGTGGCTCGGCCACAAACCCACCACCACTGACCCCCCCGTGTTAGTTTCTAAAGCTCTCCTTGGCACAAGTATACCTAAATCAACTATAAATAAATAAATAAAAGTAGGATCTTCTCATCTTTTCAGCAGTTTTCCCATGGAAATACTACATTCTGGTTTGAGCAACATTTTACCATAGCCCTTTTCAAACATTAAGTATGTGGCTTTGTTACACAAAACAAGGTAGGACACCCTGTAAAATGTAGAGAGTCCTGGTGCATTGCTTTTCTAGCACCAAGTGCTCACAGAGACACAAAAGCCACAACAGGTTAGTGCAACCCAGCAAGGAAAGAGCAGCATCCAAAATAGAGCTATTCAAATGAAAAACAACCTTGAAAGGCAGTAACTGTACAAAATGATGGTTAACCCAAACATTAAGTGAATATCTAAATCACACAAGGACACACCATCTGCTCTTACATTCATATTGCTATTTAGGAAATTGTCCTTCTAGATCTGAAAACCATAGGTCTTATTTGTTCTTAAACCAAACTGAGACAAAATTTTAGGACTGATTTGCCTGTTTCCAGGGATTCTGTGCCTGGCTGTAGTCTCCACTGCTCCTCACAGCTGCCCACATTCCATACTCAAGTGCAACGGGCACAAAACTTGCCATGAAACAAAAAGCCATTTCACTCCACAGAAGCACTCTACAGCCCATCCTGAATGGAAGACTCTTCTCATTTTTCTCAAGTTAAAAGGTAACTCTGAGCTGCCAGATCCTGTTTGGTTTCTCAAGCTCATAATTATTTTAAGCAGCTTGATGTCAGCAGAAGTACAAGCACAGGATTTGCATTCGATTACATTTGCCTAAATTAATCACAGCATAAAGTCTTTGGTGAGCTGGGGAAGGAAAAGACCCTGGTGTCACCCCTGACAGCCTGAGGAGCACAGTGGGCCTGATTCTCCCTTGCTGCCTCCCCAGAATCCCAAAGAGAGCTCCCATCTCCTCACATGCCATCATGATGCACACCACAGCCCAGCACTGAGCCCAGCCTCATCACCTCCACTCCTGAGCAAAGCAAAAGGATTTCTACTAGTTAATACCTTTGGATATTAGCCTTATTACTTGGGGATTTTTGGAGATTATTTTTTTTCTCCTCAAACTCATGTCACTGCCCGAGGAAATGCTCAAAAATAGCGTGCCTAGCATTTGATTATATCTATTGCTGCAGCTCCTCAAAATACCTTCATGTCATTGCTTATATCATACTTACTCTTCAGGCCACAGAACAGAAATTGGAAGAGGTAGGCTGCAGCACTTAAAATTATATCCCTTCAAAGATGGACTGTGTTTTAAATTCAAAATATTTTAAGCTTAAGAACAGTTGCAAATAAAGAGCTTCTGTAAACAAAGCTACACAAAAGGTACTTCACAAAATAATGCTTTTTCCTCCTTCCACAGAACTGCTTCGGGAAACTTTTAAGTTGGAAAATCAAAAAGAAATAAGAGTTGTGTGATATTTTCCCAGTAGAAAAATGTTTCCTGTGTCATAAAAATAAACCTAGAAAAGTTACCATCTAAACCAACAAAATGAAAGGTAATTCATCTCTCTCAGGCTTTCACAGAACTCTTCATTGTGCTGTACTCTGATGTTTCACTCTCTTCATTTCCAAATCAAAGTGTTGCTCTCTAATATTGAAACAATAATATTTTTTCCTTTTTTCCAAACTGTCTGTATAGCACATGAAATATCTAAAAATAAATAAATATATGTAATATAACTGAAAAAACCTCTATTTTCATGTCCTACTCATATTTGTAACTTTGTTCAACTGGCTTGATGGAGTAGTTCTGTGTCCTCTTGCTTTTAAGTGATAGAAAGACTTTACTCATGTTTATCTCCCTTTTAAATGAGCTACTACCTTTGTTTACTTGATCTCTTCTTTGGATGAGGTGGGCACATAAACATCAGATGTAAAGATAAATGTCTGTTCTTTTTCATTCACTGTAAAAGCTTCCACTCTGGAGAACCTCCTGAGCCCATGGACAGATAGATGTGGTGCCTGAGGCTCCAGCACAAGGGTTTGTTTTGCTAATATTTAATCATTCCCAAAATATTCTGATGCAATACTTTTAATTTTCAGCTGCATCTCTCCATAAGCAGAAGTATAATCAAGTAAGAACTGCTTTAATTGTAAATCAAATGCTTCTAAGTTTGTTATGAGAAGCAATCGTGCTAGCAAAATACAGTATTTAACACAGAAATATCAAGGGAAGCTCAATACTAGAATATGTCATAGCCTGGGATCTAGGAGAGAGCATAAAGCCTGGAAGCACATATCAGGACTATACTCCAAGTTCTACATTACACATATCCTGGAAAAATTAGATCCCATGTTCACTTTTCCTTAGTGAAAATATGGATGATCTTTCTTGCATAGGATATTTTGTTAAGACTAGAGTCCTACTCTCAAACTATAAGAAAAGATTTTCCCAGAACAACAGGATTTCCTGTGAAAAGGAAATGACATATTTCAGCCAGTTCTATTCATAATGTCTTTTCTCTGAGAAGTACAGGCAATACACAGAACAACAATAAAAAAAATAATGCTGCTGTAAAGTCCATGGTGCAAAAGAGATTGCCAGACTGTGATACGCTGTGAGAACGGGCTACACGAGGCACAGACACACCAGACCCAGCTGTGGGCAGGCTCTCATGAGAGGAAGAGCCTTTGTATCATCTAGAGTGTTATTCTGAAGCTCCAGTCAAGGATGAAGCAGGATGAGATAGGATGTGTGGGGTTTAGAGATGGAGAACTCATCTGCTGGCCTGTAATGTTGTGGAGATGAGGCATGCAAGCACAGAGGCTGAGTCTGCAGAGCTAGTTTGTGGGGCAGTAATGAAGTAAAAGCTTCAGGAAAGAATAAATATTCACAAATCCATTTAGCCAGCTTGGGAAATTAGTGGGAGCTTGCCTTTATAACCTATGTCACATCTTTCCATCTGTATCCTTTGGGGTTTGTACCTAACAGGCAAAAAAAGGTACAGGTTTTAGAAGCTATACAATGATTAGGTGACAGTAATAGAGCACAAAACGACTAGAAATATTCTTTCAGCCCATCTCTTTCATCACCTTTCTCAAAAGATAGCCAGTAAACAGTAAATATAACACATACAGATGGGGTTGAGAAGCAGGGGAGCACCAAGAAATGCAAGAATCATATTAGACCAATAGAGATCTGGCAACACTGCATCAGGAGTACTCCCATCCTCATCTGGAAACTTTGAGGTCTTGCCCAGCCTGTTACATAAATCTGGAGGCAATTCTCAAGGGAGTCACCAGGGTTGACTTCTCTTCTTCACCCTTGGCCTTGTGGAAATCCAGTCTCATAAGTTACATTACCTTCTTTTGTAAACCACAGATGCTTATAATATAAAGTCCTCTCTGATTTCAGAATGAAAAATTGCCTTTTTGTCACTGTAGCTGGAAAGCACTCCGTAAGCAAGAAAGAGATTTCTCATTCCACTGCCTCTCCTCATTGTTTGCCCTCTTCAGGCACGACAGCCACTGAAGTGAGGTCACCCCAGTTGTCCCTTGGAAACTCCATTCATTAAAAAGTAGTTTGCAACAGAGCTGTGGCCTTCAGCTGTGCCAGGAACCCTGCCATCTCCCTCAGGTTGTTCTAATATTTACATTACAAGGAAATGTGTGCAGTCTGGTTTTATTCTACAGCAACAAAAGGGATGCCTGAGATATAAAAGAAACTTAAAAGCAGGGCCTTTGGCACAAGGATTGAGGTCAGCAGCATCATTTCCTATGGAGGGGCACGTGGGAGCAAATCTGGAATCACTATGTGCCGTGGGAGCTGCACAGGCTTTTGTAGAACTACTCCACTTAAAGTCAAATCTATAACGATTTTTTATTTAGGATATAGCCTGCTTCAGAAAAACAAACAAAAACCCCATTCCTAATTACTTTATAGAGCACTGATCTATTGGTGTGCAATACAGACAGCCTGAGGAGGAATACATATGTGGTGTTTTGAAGCCAGGAGCTGGAGCTGCATTATCAAGAGGCATTAGTGGAAGTTCTGGAAGTGGGGAGAGGGAGATGAAGCCATAGGAGCTGCTCTCCACCAGCCAGGGCTGTGGAACCACAGCTTAACAACATCAAGACCAGCTTCAAAAGGGATCTGCTCCATCAGAGCTAAGGTGAACAGCCTCTGTCAATCTGTATTTAAATGTATTTTCTCCTAAAAATACGTTTAAATTACATTAGGAAAAAGTACGTTAAATTTGCCTTATTAGTGGAACATGTCCTAGATTAATTGAGTTCTCTCATGCCTGTCAGTGATATCACTGATGCCCAGATAGCATTCCATAAACACAATCCTTCCCACTGGTACACAAAAACCTCTATCCCCTGACTATTTTGTCTTTATGTACCTTTCTTTTATTGGCATCAGACCAGTGGCAACAAATTCAGTCTCATGGTGTATTTGGAAATAAAACATATTGGGAGGAAAAAAAGTAAGGTGCACACAAAAATGACAACAAACTTTGCTCCATTGCCACCCAAGAGTGCTCAGAGGGCAATGAAATAAAAGCAAGAGCTCCAAAGGTAAATGGAGAGATGTTGTTTATAGATTGCCTTCTAATTATAGTGTTTGGGATGTTTGGAAACAAACAGAGAAACTGAAGACTGTCTCAGACAATGAGTAGTTCCTACCTGATCAATTTTCACTGGCAATATCTTCTCAAATCTTTTCCTGAGATACAGTCAAACTCCCTGAGGGGGAGGAGACAGAAACAGAGATTTGGGATTTTTTTCCCACCTCATCTTTAAATCCAGATGTTCTTTACAACTAGCTAGAACTGCAGTTCAAGGCAAAAATGGCTGCCCAAGTACATCCATCACCTCTAGGTCACATAAAACCACACTAGATTTATCTTCAAATCTGTTTCCCTGGGCCTTAAGAATCAAATGACAAATAAGAGGCCACAAGAGACATGCTTCTGTTACCAGAAGGACATCAAGCAATGCCTGGCTCCCATACTGAGATTTCTGTGCTCTCAGAGCTCTGAGATAAGCAGGGAGTCCAAAGCCATGCAATGGAAGGTCCCAAAGGAGCCAACACTGCAGTGCCCATACATAAGCACAACCTATGGAAACATCTAAAGGCAATGCACAGATTCAAGTCAATAAACCAAAGGTACAAATGGACAAAAAACTTAGTAGATAGAGGTGTGTTTTTTTACCAAGAAGGATGAGTTTATGGAGTGCTTGCTGATCCCCCAAAGCATCTGTAGCTGTTATAAAGTTAAGGGTATAAATTTCACGTGAGTATTTACTGAACAATTTATCATACACTGTAAGAGAAATCCAAATCTGGGGGGAGGGGAGCAACTTCAGTACTAAATTGAACACCGTAAGAAGATGAATTTTGCTTTTCCTTCTTGGAAATCCCATTGGGAGATGAGCTGGAAAAAAAAGGAGGAATAAGTTCTATCGTCTGACCTCCATCCATCATTTTCAGAGATGATCCTCATAAAACTTGCATGAATAATTCAGCTCTGTTTTACTGATGAGATCAGAACCAAGGATGCAGGACTGGCTTTCTATCTCTGAGGTCAATCTGGTTTGCATGTTACTTAAGTAGGCACAGAAACTGCATTGGCAAGAGCCACACAGGCTGACAAGCTTTAATGCTTGAGAGTTTCTAAAGCCAGAGAGATAAGGCACTCAGAGATGCACACTGCTTTCACTCACACCACTTTCACTGTAAACACTCTGATAAAACCTTTTCAGGTTTCTTGGGGCCATTTTCAAGAGTTAAACAGGATTTTTCCACATACCTCTTTTAAAAAAAAACAAATAAACAATAACAAAAGCAGAACACTGAGGCTGTTTCAGCAATATCTCTCCAGATGAAGATCAGTCCTACTCTCAAATTCTGCCACTAAACTGCTGCACATCCATAGTCTTGGTCAGTTCACTTCTGCATCCACCTCAAGTCTGCCTTACCCATTCAGACTGGAATCTTTTAACAGCACCTTACTGTGGATGTACACAGAGTCCAGAAGGGGGAAAAAGACTGCTCAGCACACATCACATTTGAGTTTTTTCTTTCCTTTTATATAAAATTCTATAACTGACAACATCTTATAATTCATTTTGTGGTATCACTCATACTGCAGTTACACAACTCTGTAATACATAAATACATACAAACTTTCCTCTTTTCCCCCTCCCTCACTCCAGACTCTGACAAACACAGCTCTGGATCATAATTCAAAATCACCAAGAAAGCCCCAAAGAGAACTCCTTTCCTGGAGATCATTAGCAGTTGAGGCCAGCAGCCATTAGCTAACCCAAGGGTTTACTCACAAGGACCATGAATATTCTATAGCTAAAACAAAAGGTAATTTCTTTTTAATGCCAGCAATAGGTTAGAATAATATCAAAGAAGTCATCACTGTATGCTATCATTTTTTGTACAGTATTTGCCTACTCAGTGACTTTCAGCTAACATGACATTCCACAATAATTAGATGCCTTTAACATGATGACTGTTAGCTATGACATTGTTCACCTCCATGTTGTGAATTTTAAATTTTAGTATTAAATTTGTACAAGAACATATGGAAAAGCCAGATACCATGGCAGATTCATCTTTTCTTAGGTATTCAATATTAATATTTGGTGTCTGAATTAGTCTACGTATCAGACCTAGCATCCAAGGATCTGCTAAATGAATGGTATCAAAAAACAACACAAGTACGATCAGTGACAGGCACAAACCTCACAAACATTATTTCCCTTCTAATAAAAGACAACATTGAAATGATAGAACTCAGAAAAATCCTACAGAAAGTTCTGACAATGTTTTGCCCAGAGAAGAGCAAACCCAGCAGCCTTAGCCTGGCCTACCAAAGCTCAAAGGTGGGTGACTTTTCACAGTTCACTGAAAGCCACATGCCTTGCTTCCTGTAACCCCATGGGGAATATTCTCAGTGCTGGATCTGATGCTTACACTGAGTTAGGAGCTGGGGGAGGTACAAACATGTCACTTACATGTCACCAGACTCCATTTACAAGACAGTTCCTTTAGGGACACATTTCTAACCATTAACTATTAATGGACTTCTCTCAGGCTGCTGCAAGGATATTCAGTGACAAGATCATCTATCCTATGATTAAATAAATTCACAACATGCCTATACTGTGAGGAGACAAACAATATGGGTCACAAGAAGAGAATGCTGAGAGGGAAACAGTCATACTACCAACCTTGTTTTCAGCTCATGTCCTGACAGATATTGTTGTCCCACTGGAACATTAGTACTGATTTGTGCACACAAGATGAGGAAGAAGCCTTGTAAATAAAATAAAACAATATTTGGTACCCCCAAGGTAGCCACAGGGAAATCAGAGTAAATCAGTATCTCAGGGTCTGCTCTAGTGGAATGCAAAATGCCCCAAACAACACCAAAGGTCAGTGGGAACTCACAGCTTTCTAGTGCTGAGTCTGGACTAAACCAGTACATGCATCACCTTACAGGGGAATACTTTAGTCTGCTATTTGATGTGTATGGCACATATGTATCAGACACATACCAGAAAAGGCAATTATGCCTTGTGCTACTCACCTGCATTGCAACATTAGTGCCACAGTTTATATTATATCAGACTTGCAAAGAAATCCCTGAACTGGGATGAAGTTAATTCATTCTAAGTATCTTCATTCTTATCCTGCTGGTTTTATGAAGCATTAAAACCCTAATAAAAACAATACTGTAGGACAGAAAATCAGTTTTTTTATTTTAAAAAAGGTTTTGAAGAAAGAACATACCCAATCAACACTGAGAGATTTAAATAGGAATTATCTTTTACATGCATGGATTTCAGCAGCATAAGTAATATTCCACAAAATGATCTGCAGTTTCCTCCTCAGCAGAAGTATTCTGCCCAACATAAGAGCAGGATGAATGCCACATGTTCATTTTATGGCCTAAGCCACCATACAGCAGAGAAGCTTCCTTTTCAGCTCTCATTTAAGAAAAAAGCTTTTATCAAGTAAATCCCATTCCACTGGAACAACAAAGACCTACTTCAGTGCAACAATTACCCAAGAACTCATATTGACACTGATGTCTGCAGTAAGCAGGGCAAGCACTTGCTTTCCAGAGAGGGATTTTAATATTATTTCAGTATGAACATTCCTGCAAGACCTAGAGAAAACATCACCCCAGAAAAATCATATCTATTACACTGAAGGTGATGTGTCATGACAGCTACAAGGTTTAATTTAGGGGCACAAAAGATCACTCTGCATTGTGTGCAGAGGTAACCAGAGTCATTCCTCTCCTTTGTGCAGCTTTCTGCTTCTCCTCCACGCCGTGAACCCAAAGATGCTATGTTCTCTGCTACCCCAGCCCATCTCAGACAGGTTCAGCTGGAGTGTTAATGATTTACACCAGTGTAAATGTGGTGTGAAAGGGTAAATATGGCTCAGTTACATACTGCTGCTGATGCAATGCTACTGAGAGACCTGACTGCTCTTCCAAAAGCATCAGACCTTCAACGTCATGTCCCTGGACACCTTAGTGTCTGAGCTGAGATGCAACAATCTGGATTTTCTTTTTTTATGTAGGTGAGATAACAAATAAAAAGCTATGGCTTCCCTTTTCAGATCATTATGTGAGGCTTTAGCAATAGAAGAAAATACCTTGTGTGTTATCCAAACCACAGAGGTCAGTTTACAAATGTATCTTCTAGAGTAAACTGAAAAAGAAACTTAGGAATCCCTGAAACATTAATCACTTACTATTATAAAGCATTTTTTTTCCTCACAGGATTGTTATAGTTAGAGAACAAGATTAGAACTGCAGGGGAGGAGAAATAGAGGGGCGTAATCACCTTAAATATAATGCCGATTTTGGGGGTTTAATCTATTATAAGTAATGTTCCTACCACACCTGATATGGGAAGAAGGAACGATTTTTTTTTCCAGCTTTTTTTGCTTGTTGGTTCAGCAATTTTGAGAGCATTTTGTGCAGAAGCCAAATTCACACTCCCCCGACAAAAGCCATTTCCTGCTTTCACACAGCAACCAGAAAGAAATGTCTCAAGCTGTGGGAAGCCACATCTGAAGGAAAAAAAAGACTGAGGGCTATAATATGGCATACTTACAGCAGCACTTCAACTACTTAAGTCATTTTTCTAACTGATTAGCACACAGTTCCCCATATTGCTTTAAATCATGTTAATTTTTTTCCTTTGTATTGCTTTTCCTGAGACCTAACAGAAGATGTTTTTTAACACTACTGATAGGAATGAATAATGAAATGAACTCCCATCCTTTATGGCCAGGCTCCTTTCCCTTTTACTGGCTACATTCTGAATAATGAAAACATTTATGTTACAGAAATGGGACTCAGAACTGAAGATTTTTTTTTCCCCCCTAATCCTTCTGCTCTTTTCAGGCAGATGCTTTATTCTCAGATGAACAACAGGAAGATACCATTTCATTAAAGGCACTCATCTTCAGCCATCACAACAGCAAATATACTAATATGTCCCTAAAACACCAGAGGCTGCTAAATATTCAAACCTATACATCTCCCAAGAGATGAGAAGAAACAATAAAGATGCAGGATATCCCAATCTCCAAGGTAGGAAATATCACAAATAGAGTTATAAACAGTAAATACATAATAATCCCAGTCAGTGCTGCACTTCATTCACCCTAGTAGGTTAGGGATTGGTATGTGAATCAGTAGCTCATGTTTAAGTATTTCATGCCCATGGCAAGTATCTTTTCCTCTGTCTTTAGTACCAAGCTCTAAAGTTCTAATCCAGGAAAAGACATCCTGCCAACTATCTCCTTAGAAAGCATCCAGGTGCTCCTGCTCACTGCTATTCAGCATCATGCAATGGCTTCCAGGGAGAACAATCAATAATTCATTGGGAGTCAGAAATTGCTTTGTTTATTGGAACTACCTTTTAAATGCAACAATGCCTTCCAGAGCCACATCTCTGCCCTGTCACACTGCTCAAAAGCATGACCCAGGGACAAAACAGCAACTGTGAAGTGTGAAGATGAATATGACATCGTAAACCCTGGGGGATTCAGCTTATTTTGAAAGGCATGGAGATCTGCAAAGAGAGGGAAATGTGGAAATAAGACTGTGTTCTTGTAACACTTACAGTCCTTCTGTTCAGAAAAGAGATAAGGAGGAGGGAGGTGAGGAGTCCCTTTGCTAAAAGAGAGAGAAGAATCCCTCTGCCCCCAACCTGCTCCATATTCTGCCCATTTTACCCTTGCAAAGCCTTCATAACACACTGCAGAGCTTCACAGAGCCTCACTGACACTTAGTTCTCTGCTTCAACACGTGAAGCAGCTGCATGGGGAGAAACACAGCCAGGAAGCAAACAATCTCTCATCAGGCTATAACAATTCCATCTCCTGACTCAGAGGGGTGGGGTGTGATCCTTCTGCTGCTGTTCCAGCCCAGTGTAGCTCTAGGAGGTTTCTCGTTGACTTCAGCAGAGCTGCAGCTTTGCCTCTCCCATGGGCACACTGTGCTGCTCTCCAGCTCTCAGCACAACAAAACCATCCCTTTGGAAGTGCCTACTCAGCACACCAGCACGCTGGATAAAGCAATCCCTGATGGGTGGTGGCACCTCACCAGCTGGCACCCAGCTGTACTGTCCACAGCTCTGCTAAGTGAGGTATAACCTCTAAACCTTCCCTTCCCAGGCTCCTCCTTTGGAAGGGGACAGTCCTGCACTTGGGAAGTGAAACAAAGGGATTCATATTCCTTGCTTATCCTCCCCCTCCTTTAGCAACCAAATCCTTTTCCCAGCAAAACACTGGATTCATTTCTAATGAGAGCAATGAACTGTTAGTAACAAGACCAATAAATTCAGGTTTCTGAGCTGAACAAAATCAAACCCCCAAAGCAGGAGCTTATGTGATTCCCTTTAGCTGTAAAACAAGCTGCTTCTGTTTAGAAAAGAACTATCTCGTAAATTTGAACATCATTCTAAGGATCCTGTTCAATCAAAATCAAAGAAATGGAAAGCCTCAGATTTTCCCAAAATTGACTTTTCATTCCAACATAACCAACAGCCCCAGTTCTTTCTCTGGAAAGCAAGTGGCTTCCCAAGCACCCATTCATCTCCTTCATGAGTCCTTGCAGCAGAGGGAGAGAACCTGTAGCAAACTACTGTGGGGAAGCAACAAACAAAATGAATAGAGCTCTACAATTACCCTAAGGTCTGTCTTGGAGTCATCTACAGTTGTTTAAATCAAAATCTAGTTCATGTGCTCTATATATAGACAGTCAATGCTGCAAACTCCACTTTGGTTTCTAGAGCTAAGAAGGGCTCATACTATCTTGTCTAGTATCACCATCAATGAAGGCTCTCAGGCAAAAACCATGCCTTAAAAGAAACCTTGGAAACCTCAGACTGTGGTGGAAAAAGGAAACTAATTCAATTTTTTTCCCATTAAGATGGAATTCTGCTGCTAATGGGAGTAAAAAACATGATAGCCCCAGTAGGCTATTACATTCAGATGGTTGCTACAGAGCATTTAAAGGATCTGAAGAGATATGACACCTTTTTTCCTAAAAGTTTTTCCATAGAAAAGAATGTATTTGTTTCTTAGAGCAAACATGCCCATTTTCTCAAAGAAAATGCAGACTGCATTAAAATTCTAGCTATAATTAAACTCTGCTTTCTGCCACTGAAAAGCTGCTTCCTTGGACTACATAAGTAGTGTGTGTATAAGCCCAATCCTTAAGGAAATGAGCAAATACAAAGACATGAGCAAATACAAAAACACTCTATAGGTGTCAGGTCTTAAAACAAAGGAAATGTGTTTGTAATACACAGAAGCACTTTTCTATGTCCCATAATCATGTTAGAGAAAGATTACAAAGCATCCAGACTATCACCTCTTGAAACACACAGGACTGAAGAGCACCTTTGATTTGAATTTAACAAGCAGTGACTTTGCCTGCTGGGTCAAGCAAAGCAAAAAGGAAAAGCACAGAGGGGAAACAGTTCTGACTCCCAGTGACAGCCACAATGCACATGTGGGAATGCCTTTTCATTCATGTTTCTACTACCTCACACCAGTTTGTATTTTCCAATTTACCTGTATGTCATAAGACACAATGACAGCAGCTCCATTATGCATGGCACAGGGCACTCCATTCAGCACAGGGAGCTTTTTAATATACACATATTTGCCAAGTGTGGCAGGCCTTGACAATAGAAGAGTGAGTGATTTGGGGGTCTTTTTCCTTTCATTTTCAAGTCTATACGTGACCTGCCTACTTCTAGTGACAGATGTAGCAGTTGATGTAATAACCTCTCAAATCAAAGGAAGTGCTGTCATGGACTTCAGAGATGAGGTCCTTTGGACTCAAATAAGAGAGGCTGGAATAAGAGACAGGGGAGCCTGACAGAAGGATTTTCTTGGTATGTCAGGTCCACTCTTTTTTGAGTAAAAAACCTCCCCAACTTCCAGGAATTAACCTTATTTAGCAGACAAATCTAGGAGACAGAGCATGCTTTGCTTATTGCTGGGGATGCTTGCTGATGACTGTCAATAAGGGGAAGAAGAAAAATTCATATAGAATGCTGACAACAGGCAGAAATATCTGCCAAGGGATTTACTCAGACTAAACACCAATTCAGCAACAGAAGCCTCCCCTCCTCCCTGGACCCAAATCCTTTGCAGTACTTCATATGTATATATCTCCCCCACTATTTCATGTATATATTCATTAAGATGATTTTCTCATGCATGAGCATAAAAAACTGTGCAAATATTTCACTAGACTTATTTCTTTCCAACTTTTAAGGACCACACAGTAGATTCTTTTAAGTTTGGAAGATAGGAAAATTAAAAAAATGTGGTAGCAAGGGCTGCATTTTTGTATGTAGGCACAGAAAACTCTTTATATATAGATGTGAATATACACACATACACATTGAACAGCTGTACAAGGCTGAGAGAAACCAGTTTAAGTTTTTCTGAGTCCTTCCAGCAACCAACAAACAAAAGGCTATGCAGCAGAAGAATTATTGAAAAAACATCCCACAGGGGCATCAACATCTTGGCCTGTTACCAATGATCAGTAACATTCCATTTCTTTCCTGAAGCCTGATCCAGCTCCCACTGAAGTCAGTGGGTATTTCACCATCAAGTTCAGTGGGAGCTGGCTCACTCTTCAGTCATTTTCCTCTTGGATTGGCAAGGGATGAAAATGTTAGAGACGCAGCATGGAGAGCTCCTGATGGGAGGAAATAACACATCATCAGCCCTTTGGCTGAGCAAGAAATGGGCAATGAATGTCAATCCTGCCCAGTGGCTGCAAGGACAGCAACCATAATGCTCCACAAAAGGAAGGTGTGGTTTGTGCTGAGGAGAAACCCTTTCCACTGGAGAAAAAAAATGATTAGAGATGACAGCTGGCTAAGAGCTAAGAGTTTAACAACTTACCAAGATTTCCATTCTTCCAATGCTTAAAAAAGTCTTACCAAGAGATAGAAATATATTGCTCTTAAAAAGACAATCACTGATACAAGGGTGACAGCACTTGGCAGGCTGAACTCTGTTCACATCCTCAGCAGGACAAAACTGGCACCTCAGCACTATCAGTGCATGCAAGGATACAGTCACAAGTGCACGAGATGTGTGTATGCATCTGAACAAATTCATGCACATCATTCTCCTGTCATTTGCTTTTATTTCAACCCAGTCCATTCCTATTATGTGGCTGAAATGTGCCTTTGATTTAGCTAAATCTATGACCACCAGGGTGCCTGCTGCAACGTGCAAAGCACATGACAGTGCTGCTAATGTCAACAGTGAGGTCTGAACCAGACCACTTTTATCTGCAGTTAACTTTTCTTAAAGTCATGGGCTTCCCCCTTGGGCTTTCCCTTTTTTATCATTCAAAATTGACCTTTTATTTCCTTCTTCTTTAAATAAAAGGACAGTTGTCTCCTACCAGTGGCTCAGTCACTATCAACCTTAACCTAGACCCCC
>VWZO01017546.1:146144-176553 GCA_013396975.1 Bucco capensis
AGCATCAATTCTACCATCAATTTCTTTCTACAACTGTGCATAGCATTTAGTGAAGATGTCCATCACTGGACACTTTGGAGGAACTCCTAAACCAGCAGCTACTTAAGGAATTTGTTTGTCTCTGTACTTCTTTGATGCTAACATAAATCTTTTCCAGTAATGACTTCTGATTTACACCCCTCTAATGAACTCAGAGGGCAGCCCAATCCAGCCCTGCTCTCCCTTTGTTAAGAAGCTCTCTCCATTAGGCAATCAGCCTCTGCTGATGGCTAAAGTGATGACTTGAGGGATGCTCTAACTCCATGGGCAGTTGCCCAACTTGCCTGGGACACCGCCAGATGTTTTTGCCTCTGAACTATCGCCATTAAGGAATTTGCTTGGGTGTATAAAGTAAGTTAAATGCAACCTTATTAAAAGGGTGTTGGTAAAAATAATAGTGATTAGGGTATAAAGTCAAAATCTTAGACCAGAACTGATTGCCATGACAGTCTTTGTTTTGGAAAATGGCTTGAACTTTCTCTAGGATAAAGAAACATCTCCATTCTTATCTCATTTTAAAGAGTATTTAGGTGGTATGAAGCAAACAGCACACTCCCTTAGTAATTTATTTGACACAAAATTAGCAATATTTATCACAAACTCATCCCAAGGACATCAACAGTTACTCAATGATGCCTATGCTTAAAGTGTAACTGTTGATTATACTGGACCTTAAAAGATCATGTTGAAACCCCACAGGAATGACTAACCACAAAAGATGAGTGTGTTTATATATAAAAGGAGTCACTGGAAGAGATGACAATATAATTTACACATGTCCCCTTCAAAATATATATATATATTTTGATCAATATATTCTTCAACAGAAGGCATTCTTAAAAGGCTGGGAAAATTGTAGATAAAAATCACTGAACCCTGCTTTAGCTACATCTCTTTCACTTCCCAGTTCCTGGATCCCTGTTTAAAATCAACACCAGTTTGTGTAGATGAAAATGTAACCTACAGTACTTTAAAGATCACGAGCCATCAGTTTATTCCACTGTATCATTAAAATAGATGCTGTATATAGGAATGTCAGTATTATATAAGATGGAAGTATACAGAAAAAAATCATCTTAATTGGTTAAGTTATACATCAAAGGAACAAAGGATGCAGAAATGCTGTTAGGCCTGTATCTTACAAATAAAACAAGACAGTATCAAGCAAAGCTATCTGCTGATACACTGGAATATGACAATAGGGAGCATATACCTACTTGTAAGGCCTATTACAGAGGCAAAACTATCAGTTACTGCTCTATCATTCCCCAATGACTCTGAAGCACTTATCTCAAACATACAAATGATTTCTCCACTATAAACAGATCTATCTTAATAAGCAGATATTACATTAAAAAACTAAGGGACCTATGAGGCTAGCTTATAAAACTAGCCCTAGTGGATAAATAACTAAAACATAACAAAATACATGATCAGAAATTAACTCAGTGTCCAAACATGTTAGATAAATGTCATTTATTTAACTGAAATGACAATAAGAGACAAGGCAATTATTCTCAAATCCATTCAGAGGTAAGGTCTGTGCCAGCTTAGTAGCTTGGGGTAGAGGGCTGGGGAGAAAAGACTGTTGGCTAAGTAAACTGATATATCCTCAACTAATAAATGGCAAAATCCTAGTTACAAAATGGAAAATGACTCTGCTATTTCTGCATGCACATACATATTTTTACACTTTAGTATATGATTTAGCCATCTGAAAAAGTAACAACTTGTTCTGAACAAGCACTAATTGCTTGCTTTTTCCTCCCTCCCTGCAATGAATCTCTCAGAGTTGGCCTTCAGTGAGAAGAGATCTAAGGACACCTTGCTTATGATTCATCAGTGGCTACAATACCATGACAGAGCTGGATGCTGACAAGGGTGATGTGACCTGAAAAAACACTATCTGTATAGAGAAAAGCCAAAAGAAGCTCTGAAACCCAGTGAAATGCAGCTGCATGCTGTGCATTTTAAACAGAAAAACACAGACATGGTGGGTTTGGGAGGGGGGCAGGGGTTGGGATTTTTTTGTTTGCTGTAAATGGTCGTTGTGTTTGATTGATTACGCATCCAAAACATGAAAAAGACAAAACATATGGTACACAGCTCTAGCTCAACACAAACACCTCGAGGTGGTCGCTCCAAGCGAGATGCCTTCATAGAGCTCACAACATTCAGCACTACCTTAACTATGCCTCGAGCTGAACACAATTAGCATTAAACAAAGACTTCAGAGACAAAAGTCAGCTCCTTAACGCACCGCCCAGGTTAAGTGCAGAGGCTGCAGGCCCAGCCGTAGAGAGGGAGAAAAGAGGAGAGCAAAGGGAATGCAGACTTACATGGCCTCTGACGGCTCCCGGTTCAGGCTACCTGTCTGTGCCTGCTGCAGGGACTGCGAGCCTCCCATCCTCAGCGTGCCCTTGGCTTGAGGCTAGAGGCGAGCAGGGCCAGCTTCCTCTGTAATTCCACTAGCAAGGAGCTCTCAGAGCTCTGGCTGTGTAGAGGCTGCAATACTGCAGTGCAGATGGAAACAGCTGCTTGCATCAGTGGCAGCACAAGCAGAAACACTTCAGCAGCAGCTTCTCTTCTCTGAACTGTTGCCAGTTAATTTTTTTCTCTCTCTCTCCAGATGAACACTATTTATAAAAGAAAATCAAATCCCAGGCGGTGTGACAGGCTAATCATCTGCTACACATCAGTGGTCCAAGCAGCTATGGTGCAGTTGCCTCTAAGACAGGACTATTGGCTGTTGAAACTGGCTTCCAAAAAAAAAAAGGGGGTGGGGGGGGGAAGAAAAAAGAAAAAGAAGAAAAGCAGACCCTCCCTTTAAGCACACATTGTCAGCTACTGTGGCTCCCTAAGGACCTCCAGGCAGGACCATTATATTGTGTTGACTCAGCTGATTTGAAATGCAAATCCACGTGAGCACTGGATGCCCTGCATACATTTCCCTCTAATAACAGGCAACTTGTGCATCTCGGGATGATTGCAGAGAGGATTAATACCCAGAGCTTTTGCCTTTTTTTTTCTCCTCCTTCCCCCACTTAAACAAATGAGCTCATCCCTCTTGCAAAAAAAAGAATGGAATCTTCCATGAGGAACGTAGGGAGCATATCATGAGCAGCCAAGGTAAACAAGCCAATGTGGGAGCAGACAGACCCTACCCTGCACAGCTCCATCCACCAGATTGGGGAACTTAACCATTTTGCTTCTGCCTGCACAGATCTCCTTGCTGGATGATAGGGTGGAGATGCTCATCATCCAAATACTGATGTGAGTAAGGATGTTTATTAAGCCCAGGAAGTAAAACCCCAAGCAAACAGCATTCCAAACCCTATGAATAAGCTTATCCTTTTGCCACCACGGAGGTACCAGGGTACTGGGGCTTCACGTGCATAACAAGCTGAAAGGGCTGGGCACCATCACTCTCCACATCACCCTCTTTAGCAAATAACAGATGTTTGACATGTAAGTTATGTTTTGCATCATGAAAGGAGCAAAACAAACCAATCAGTTGTGCTATTGTCTGTACCGGGAATTAAACTCTAGGGACAAAAATGGCTTGAAGCTATGTAATAATCCTGGATATCTGACAAGGCAGAGAGGTCAAAAGGATCTGATCTATTTCACAGAAATATTAAGACATATTCACTTCAAAGCACCTACCACAGTATGGCTTTCATGCTTCAGTGGAGGCCCCTCACTAGGTTCAAACCTTAAACAGCTTAGGTTTTTTAATCTGCTTGCAAAAGGGAAATGGAGCAGGGTTTGCTCCCTGTGCAAAACCAAGGATTGCTGTATACTTGTCCAAGGTTCTGTCTCTCTGGGTGCACCCACAATAAATTATCCTTGGGCTAAGAAGAAACAAAGATGCTTAGGGAACATGAAACACATTCAATTTCCAGAGAATGCCTAAAATTAAGTTCTGTTTTACAAACAGCATCAAAACAAATGTGCCTTTCCCTACCTCCACCCCCCCCCCCCCAAAAAAAAACCTGGAAAGCCAGCACTTTGTTTAGCCACAAACTTCCAAGCAAGTTACAATTTTGGGGTTGTTTCATTTGTAGTGAAAGCCAAACCCTCACTTCTAATGTCTCATTGCTCAATGTTGGTCTCAAGTCCCCCAAAGAGGCAGCAGCATCACCCCAACGAGGGACTGAGCCTCAGAATTTTTAGCAACTGGTTGGGTGTCTAAGCCAGGGATAAACTCCAAGCTCTGCAGCAGAAACCAGCTTTGGTGTTCTCTTTTATGCTGGTGGCAGCTCACTACACCTTCTGTAACTTGCCAGCTCCCAGAAGAAGGATTCTCACTGCCTGGGCAGCCCAACCTGCCCAAACAGACACCAGACAAGAGATGAGGAACCCGACTCATCTCAGGCATCATCACAACTCTGGAGCTCTCAGACTAAGAGTTGAAAATACAGGACAGTGTCACTTGACAGGTTTGCAGCTCTTCTGTGCTACAAGCTGCTTTTTAGCCTTTTTGCAGTAGTATTTAATTCACAAAGTATTTACCAGGGTAAGCATTAAAATGCCATGAACTGGACAGTTTTGTTAATGACAGCAGATCAGTAGAGCCAAATAAAAACACAACTCAGTGAATAATTTTAACACAATGGCACATAAACATGTATCTAGTGCATTCCCAAGAAAACACAGAACTTAAAGAAAGTGTATGAAAAGTCCCATATACACTCTGGCAATGGATCTGAAATGGTTAATAACTCCAGTATTTCCATCCAGTATGGGAAAAGAACAGTACCAGCCAACAAGCTAAAATTACATGGCTCTATTCAGAGACCCCATTAGGTTGAGGTTACAGCTCAGCTTCAGTTTTGCACGTAGTAGCTCAACTGATCTACAGAGAACTGGGCATCTGAATATCATAAGAGCTCACTACTGGATTTCATTTGTTACAGAGAAGAAGACATTGAGAAAAAAAAAATCCTTAGAAAGGAAAGTCAAGTCCTAGCAGGTACTTGGAAGCCAAAAGGGACAACACAGGCACTGTTTGTCAAGCCAGTGGGGAAAACAGGAATAATGTGGCAGCTTCCTAGCAAGCGTAAAGAATACACTTAAAATACCTGTGTCAATCTCCTCAAGTTTCATCCATACATCTGTTAAACAGAACAAACAAAAAAGGTTTGGATTGAATCCGGCTCTGAGGCAGCATGGTCCTGAAACTCCTTAGTTTGGGGAGTTAAACAGTAGAGAAAGGTTTTATCCCATTCCCCACCACTTCTATGCAACAGACATTTGAGTCCACTAGAAATGACAGGTCTTGGGCAACATGTTTACTACAAGGATCAAGGGCTTTAGTCTTTTGAGCCCAACTATGCCCCTGGTCTCTTTGCACATACTGTCCATGTTAGCAGGTAGCTCTGGTCCATCATGAGGGGTGCCCCAGACAAGGTATTGCTTCCTTCTCCCCTCCCTCTCACCCCAGTTCACGTGCACAGCTCATGGCATGGCTCAGAGATTCACCCCATGAACAGCTCACCACCTCTGTGCTGCTCCTGCTTATAAAGGCAGACAGGATTTAACTCTTGGAAAAACAACCATCCAAGCAGCTCAATTACAGCAACATGAATTGGAAGACCAGTAGAACAAGAATATGGCCTAGAACACTAGTGAGACCTTGATGGTGCTTCTGTCATTTTAATGCCAATACATCACTGACTGAGCAGAAGAGAGCTGCCTGGAACCTTAGGAGAATGCTCCAGACCCAAAATTGAGGAGCTCAGTCCATTATACCCAAGGACACCTGCACAAAGAGAAGTTATATGCTCAAAAGCAGTGGTGGCTCTGACCAAGTACTACATCAACGAGGTACAATGAGAGCAACTAAAATCAGCAAAATAAAAAGCAAAATAACCTTTACATGCAAATTTCTAATAATGAGTAGTTACCTCATGGGGAGGGAACACAGTTAAAAACTTTCAAACTCCAGACTGCAACAGTCTTTCCAAAAAGAGATGTGCTGTAACTGAGCTTTGGACCTGCAAGTGTTTCTTAACTAAGGGATGCAAGTGTAACATAATAGATTGCAGTCTCTGGCCAACACCCTGCAACAAGTCAGACTGGACATTTACTTCTGATCTGGCCATAAAAATTTGTTACACTACAAAGCTGTCTGTGGACCAACCCTCAGTTGAGGTTTGGAGAGGATTTGTCATTTTGCTTGTTGCTGCATTCACCTAAATCCACATTTTAAGCTCCTTTAGATGCTCAGAGAATTGTGTCACTCATTTCACTTCTCAGAGAGAGAGAAAAGGTGGAATTAAGCATCATGCAGCTACAGCAGTAAGCCTGCAAAGCTGGCTCTGGCCTTTGATTTCTCTGTGGGGCAGAAGCACAGAGTCTGATGGACCTTGAGTTTGAACACAGACATGGTGTGATCTGCAGCACTGGAAGGTTTTCCCCTGTAGCCTGCCCTGAGCAGTGAAAAATACCTCAGATGAGAGGAGAGCTCTCCCTCTCCTGCCTGGCCCCAACCCATCCTCTGAGCTTGCCAAGAAGCATCAATTTAGTACTAAATTTAGCACTGGCTGTTAAAAATATAAGAATTGTGTTGACATTGTAAGTACATTCTGTAAGAACTTCTCCAGAACCTGAAAAAACACACAGATGTATCTCAAAAAGAAAAAAAAACAACACCAAAAACCAATTAAAAAACCTCCACTGTGGCTTCAAAGGACTTAAGGATGCCTCAGGCACTTCAGCCTAAGGATGAACAGCCACACTGTGTGATCCCAGTGCTGAAAAACACTATTTCAGTATTCAGTACCAGCCTTCATTATTTATCATTTTCTCTTCCTGCTTGTTTCATCCATTTAAGCAAAAGCCATATTTTGGCCTAAATTAATGTTTTATTGAAACCTGATGTCTATTGCTTAGTTGTTTAAAATGCTGTGCAGGCTCCTAAATATTTAGTCTTATTGCATTTCATGTTTATATATAAATTCAGACTTGGGTCACTTGCACCCAATTGAAAATGTTTAGCTTTCCTCAAAAACCAGTGCTGGGACAGGACAGTGATAAGGTTTTATGATACACTGAAATTTATGTTCTGTTTCTTTACTCTTGGCTTCCATGTCCCTCATGGTAGACATTTATGCTAGTTATAAACATGACCACACATGGGAACATCAAAGAGTCTACCCTCCCTCATACATCTATCCCCCTTGGGAATGAGTGAGGGAGTATGAAGCTATACCTCCTAGCTGCAGTGCATTATTGAGGTTCTGTGCAGAAATGAGCACCATATAAAGCAAACTGCATAGAAAAGCATCTCAATAACCAAAAGAGCTTTCTCTGGTATCCTGAGGGTTGCTGCCAAAGTTCTGGGGAACAGTACTGTCTATAAACAAACAAAGAAAAGACAGGACAATGTTCAAAAAGAATAATTATTGTTTAAACATAATCCCTTCTCTCATTAATTTATTTATTTTATATTTAGATGATACTGCCTTTGGATTTCAAAGCCTTAAAGGTAGCCTGGGAAGAAGTTTTCAGCCCAAGGACTCCCTTATTTGTAGGCTGCCTCGTGCCAAAGGGCTCATGGCTTGGGCATCTGTAACATCAGGCTTGCTAAGAAACAGCAACATCTTTCCTAAAGAACTAAACTACTCAAACCCTAACACTGTTCTCTATAGTTGTAAAGCAAACCAGTGCCTCTGGGAGGCTGGCTGTACTTTGAGAACCCATTAGCACATAAAAGCATGGACATCTTTTGAAGTGCAGTGGTGACAGTCTTTTTAGGACACCCAAGGCTGAAGATTTCTGCACTCTGAAACCCTTCCAGGAGCATGAGCACTCCTTGGCCTTTGCTGACACCCAGTCTAAACACAATCTCTGTCTGCTAAGTCCTTTCTAGAAATACAGGTCTCCCAGGACCAGTGTTGACCTTCTGTGTTACACAGAAGTAGCCAGTTTTCAGCCATGTGGGCACTCAAGGTTTAGAGTTCATCTTTCTAAAGGTTATACAATAGGCAGTTTTACAGGCTTTTAAAGAAGCCAAGCTTTCTTTCATTACAGGCTGCACAAAAATACATGGCTTTAGACCTGTTACACATATTCCTGTACTGATTTATTCACCATGCATCTTTTCAGTCCTGGACATTTAGGTTTTCTCTTTTGTTTTTTGTTCTCCCAATCAGTCTCTCTCACACCTGCAGATAGATTTTTTTGCTCCTTAGTCTTAGTCTCCCTCTCTACCTAAAGTGACCAAGAGAGGATCTATCTTCAAATTTCAACTTACATTCAGGATAGTCACTTAAAAGACCACTTCAAGCAATGAGCTGCTGATGCTGCCACTTCACTTTGGTTCTTTACTTTATCCAGTTAACTCTACCCTTATATTACACCTAGAGATGTGACAGCAGGAATCTTTGCAAGACCATATTGCTCTTGCATTTGTTTCTCTAGCTTGGTCATTCCATGATCCAGCACAATGCCTGCACTGTTGTATTGCTGTGGGACATGGACAGTGGCAATACTTAACACTGGTACTACCACCAAATCCTTCAGCAGATCACACTTCAGCACACTGAGCAACTCTAACCCCTTCACTCTCTTTGTCCCCAAAGGTGTGACTTCGGTTTTCATAGAGTCATAGAATGGTTTGGTTGGAAGGGACCTTTAAAGGTCATCTAGTCCAACCCCCCTGCAGTAAGCAGGGACATCTTCAACTAGAGCAGGTTGCTCAGAGACTCATCCAACCTGACCTGGAATGGTTCCAGGGATGAGGCTTCCACCACCTCTCTGGGCAACCTGGGCCAGAGTTTAACCACCTCATTACAACAAATTTCTTCCTTCTATGGAGCCTAAATCTCTCTCTTTTATTTGTTTGGTTTTTGTAGGGGGTTTCATTGTTGGTTTTTTTGTTTGGTTTTGGGTTGGTTTTGTTTGTTTGGGGTTTGTTTTTTTTTGCTTTAGGCAATAGCCACAGCACTGCATGTGAATAGAACATCACTTAAAATTAAAAATCTTTGCTATTTTGAAAGATGATACCTTAAAGAGAAAACCTAAGCAAATACCACCTCCTGGAGAGCCTTGCAAATTGTTAAAGTGAGGAATGACCTCTTGCTGCTAAGCAAGAGCAGTGGAAGAAAAGCAGACTTCTTTCTTTCTTATGGAGCAACTTTGTGCTACATATGAAAGAGCAAGCATGAGAGTTTACCTGAAATGAGCAATAAAAGTATCCCTTTATGGTTTACTGGCAAATAACAGTGAAGAGTTAACACTAACACCTATGCCTCAGTAATGCCTAATAAATAGGCATTTAGGGCAATTCATGCCCACATTATAATTAATATATGGTTATAGTCTATAATTAGCAATTTAAAGGCATATTCATCACCATCCTTCAAAGATCCAGATATCCTTACTTTAATTCCATTCCAGTACAAATAAATCAGAAATTCAGCCCTAAAGTAAGTCTTTCTGGTTTGGGGTCTTTTTGTAGCTGTTTTTTTTGTTGTTGTTTGTTGTGCTTTGTTTTTCAGCTTACAGTGAGATACTGGTTCATGACTGTGAGTGTAAATGAAATCTGAGCAGTAAAATAATTAGGGAGTGTTAAATCAGTGGGATATTTTTCAATATTCTCTTCAAGAAAAATAGAAGTAATTCATTCAATTGCTTTTGTACAATACCTGGCACAACACAGCCCTGTCTGTGCTACCATTATATAAAATAATACACCACAAAATAACATGAGGAGATACTAGGTGCAAAGCTTTCCAGATTTAACTTATTGTTATAAATCAAATACTGTGATAAGCATATTGTCTGCTCCACCACTTACCTAGGTTAACACAGTATGAGTGCTTTATTTGCACAGATACACTGCTCATGATAAACCACAATGCCTCAGAATTTTAAGCCTGAGTCCACTGACAGAGTATTTCCATCTGCCAAGGCAAAGAAAAACAGAGTGACCAGTGATGATGCAACCAGGATGGACACTGCAGCTCACAGGTAACAAACACTAGGTTTCAAATAAAAAGCAAATGAAAGTGAAAATAAAAATAAAAGTGAAAATAAAACATTAAAACCTGTGCCTCTCACACTCATTGATCTGTTTGGTTGCTAAGGTCACTGCTTAATGGAAATTGCAAGTGAGTTTAATGGCACAAAGAGTTATGAATAACCAAGATGCCTGCTTAGTTACTGAAATTTCCTGCATGAAGAACCCACTGCAGAGCTAACAAAAGGAGCCCCTGCACAGTGCTATTCAGGATGCCAGGGGTGGCTCCAGGCTTCTAGAGGTCAGCAGTGAATTACGATCAGTAACGTGAGAACTAAACACAGCAGAAGATTCCATGGACAGTGAAATTAAGGAGCCATACAAACAGGGAGATTAAGTTTCCAAGAGCTGAACACATCTTCAAGCATGGAAGCCTCCATGGTGGCCATGCAGAGATTCCACCAAAGGAACAAGGTCTGCCTACCATGCAGATCATCTACAGAACAGACCTCTGACAAGGCTCAACGGTAGCCAAACCGCTTTGGGAAGCAATTTGTCCTGCATCATTTCATACAGCCTCTGGCCTGTTATTTGCTCCTTTGCTTTCCCCTCCTGTTGAGATCAGACACTTCAATTTTGGATTCCATTTGTATCATGCCACTGCTGTATGAACCAGGCCTGAATTCACTGGATCACAGACAAAAATTTAAACCTCTCTTTTCCAGATTTCTGGTCCAAACTTCAGGCTGGGCCAACAAGCACAACCACACTAAAGGAAGGTGATTATGATACAACTGATTATGCCTTTGCAGACCACATCCATAAGCTAAATGCCCAAAGCTCTCTTGACATTTCCGTGCACTGGAGTTGCAGAACTGCCATCACAGACCATGGAAATCTTTTCTTGCTTCTACGCTTCTAAGCCTTTAAACATCCTGAGGTGTGAGATCCCTATGAAAGCTGGAGCCAGGCTTGTTAGGAAAGGAGCTGTGTTATGCCAGGAATGGATTGACATTTTTAAAGGCTTTCATGCACCTGCCCTCAGCTAAGGTCATTTCAAGTAAGACTCTCTTGGGGCACCTTGTTGCAGGAGATTTCAGGAGGCAGGATCCAAAGGTCTTTTGGCCTCAGGGCCTACGTGAAGGAATTAGATTATGAAAATGCAGGATGAAGTAATCAGATAAGAACACTATTCCCATTTAGTGCAAGCCTTTCCTGTGGCTGCTGAGGGTGGGTGGTCAAATGATGCCTGGGTAACTTCTTAAGGAAGTTAGCTTACAGCTCTGATTTAACTACTTTAGATGGATTTTCTGTTCACTCTTCTGAATTTTTGGTGTTTTTTCAGGGGGTTCTTTTTGTTTTTAAGAGATTTAGCATTACAGGTAGAGCACCCTGAAAGCACAATCCATATTTAAGCATAATATTGATTATTAAGAAATACAAAATGCACCTTACCTAACAGTTTTGACCTAGCCATGACCTGCTCTAGGACACGTGGTGATCCCCTACAAGTCTTCCACCCTTCCTGGCAGTGCCAGGCTCCTCTGGTGTACCCTTGGAGCTGTCACCATTCATGTCACAGTGCCAGGAAACAGCACCCTAAGCCAGGTGTATAATCTCTGCCTTGAATCTGTACTGTCAGTTTTGCAGGGCTGATGTTAGATGATTTATGCCACTCTACAATTCCTTGTGGAAGGATTAATTAGTGTAATGACGTATTCATTTTCATGCTGCTGAACCTGTTTCTAGCAGCAAGGAAATTACCATACACTGCCTGAGGGAACCTGTAAAATACACAGCAATAACAAGCAAACAGAGGGGCTACCATCACCTTTTTGTCCACTGCCACATACAGAGAGAAGCTTTACAACACACACAAATAATTGTTCTCTTTGAGCATAACCGTGCAGGCAGAACACTCCCCAGAGAGCCCAAATTCTCAGCAAAGATATGCTTAGAAAACCAGTGAAATTTTCCCCTTCTGTCAAGCATCCATTAATGCTTTGCCTTTTCAAAATGCAGTTACTGGAAGCTATTTATGCAATTGCTGCTGGTTTATGGAAGCTGTCCTCTGCTGGCACACTGCCTATCACACATAACACCAGCCCTCCCCAGTCATGAGTTGACCCAGAGAAGTCCTCTCATCTGGGGACCCTACCATACCAGTCCCACCATCAGCTACAAGAAAATGCACATAGTTTACAACATTTTTGGCTTGAAACACAGCAGACATCCCAGGATTTGATGCTATTACTCAGTAATAGGCTGAAGAGATCTACACTGAGCAACACAAAACATCCTCCTACCTGGGGGTGAGCAGTTCTGAACACATCACTCAGGAGACAAAAATCTCTTTTAAAAACTTAGAACAGAGAAGATAAATGAAAAGCAGGACTGTGACTCATTCCTGTCCATTTGCTACAGATTGGCTGATTACATGGAAGCTATCCATTTTTTAGGTTGTGCTTCAGAAGACAGTGAATGGTTTTTGGGATATCAGCCATAAAGTTTCAAGAAAAATCCTTGTGTTTTCACAGAATGTTAGGGGTTGGAAGGGACCTAGAAAGATCATCTAGTGCAACCCCCCTGCCAGAGCAGGATCACCTAGACCAGCTCACACAGCAATGTGTCCAGGCAGCTCTGCAATGGCTCCAGACAAGGAGACTCCACAGCCTCCTGGGCAGCCTGGGCCAGTGCTCTGGCACCTGAACTGCAAACAAGTTTCTCCTCAGGTTAATATTAAACCTCCTGTGATCCAACTTGCTCCCATTCCCTCTTGTCCTAACACTGGATGCCATTGAGAAGAGCCTGGCTCCCTCCTCCTGACACTCACCCTTAACATATTTGTAAACATTCCTGAGGTCTCCTGTCAGTCTCCTGCTGTCCAGGCTGAAGAGACCCAGCTCTCTCAGCCTGTCCTCAGAGGGCAGATGCTTTAGATGTTTTAGTTTCCAAGACCTAAGCAACTTCACTGCAATGCCTTCATTCTGTTGCTGTTGTAAAAGAGCATCACTTCACTTGTGCACCAGACAGCCCAGACACATAAGAGGTATATTACTATCCAGGTCATAAAATCCATGTAAAGAAACCAAAACCACCATCCCCAAACAAACAAATAAAAATCAGAAAACCTCAAACCCTTACACTTTGGGAACAAAATGGCCTTGAGACTACATTTGTATCCCTCACTTGTATCTCCCACATCTTCCTTGCTCAGTACACTTGTGTAAAGCAACATCCTTTTCTAAAGGGTTAAATTCACTCAGGGGAAAAAAGCCTTGTGTTTCTGAATCCCATATAATCCCTTCTTGGCTTTGATTTCATCATTACAAGCAACTTAGTCTAGGATTATTAGTATTGGTCATAAGTGAAGATAATACATTGATTTTTTTTATTTACTTAGTTTACTCTGAGCCTCTCCTAAGGTGGATAAAAAGAGAACAGACTTCCACACTTGATCAAGCAAATAAAATCCAGAAGCCGTAAAGCTTATCCTGTTTTTCTGCATGACACTAATAATTAAGTGTTGCTTCCTCCCAGAGAAGTATGAAACAGAAAAGGGAGCTTTCTGTAAAGACCATTGTGACTTATTGCTTTTGGATAGAAAGATTTGTTGCTGTGCTTCCAATTGTTTACAGGCTCATTTCAGGGAAAATTCACAGAATCACAGAATGTCCCAAGTTGGAAGGGACCCACAAGGATCATTGAGTCCATCTCCTGCAGAGATGTAAGGCAAATATATGTATTTAATCTCAGAGATTCAAAGAGCAGCAGAAGTTTCCTACTCATCTGGAGCCTCTCAAAATCATCCAGCTCCAGTTTGGTTTAACTTTTGAAAGAAATCCCCATACCTGATTATGAGAAGGACCCACATCTCCAACCACATCAGCCACATTTAACATCAAAGCAGGTAGTGAGGCTCCAGAAGAGGACATACACAAAGACAGCAGTTGATTTTTGCTCTACAGAACAGGTTATACTCATCTTTCTTACTCATAGGACAATCTGAGGAATTAATCAGCTCCTCAGAGCCTTTTCAGCCCTATCCATAAAGCTGCCATAAAGAACAAGTTACACTCAATAGCAGCATTTCAGCACTTCTCCCAAATTATGAAGTCTCTGTGACAGTTCATAATGTGACTATCATAATCACATAGGAGACTGAAATGCCTCAAGGATCCATTTTAGAGAAGATTGTACAGTGGCACAACATTTGCAGAAGTTTAGCACCTTGCCATGCAGGCAGTTGCCATAAATATGACTAAGTGAAACATAACCCAATTTGCATGCTATTATTTCCCATGGTTGATCTGACTTGATACACACAAATCCCATAAAAATGCAAGATAGTCCAAGAAGTATTTACACAAGGAGCTGATTACAACAGCAAACAACTATTTGGGCAGTAATATATTTGCTTTTCAAGAAGATGCAAGAATTGTGTGCTGTGCCACAGGTACCTCTAATTCTAACCTCTGTAAGCATCTCAATTACATCAAGATCTGTGAAGTCTGTGTTCATGTTACAGAAAGAACACACACACACACACAAGTTCAGCTTCAGAGGCAGAAGGCTGTGGGTGAGAAGACTGTTCTCAAAGCAAGGAAGTTTGCCAGTCTGCATTTTGGTTACTGACATCCTAGGCTGGATCTTGGAGTCTTCATTAAGCAGTGCTACTAATTAATACTACTTAATTACACCATTGTTTACCCCACTCAAGAGATTCTTAGGCACAGACATTCACATTAATAAACACACTACATCTTTACCAAAATAGAAACTTCAGAGGCACAAGTCAATCTAAAGGTGTGAGCACAGAAGCTCTGCTTGTCTGCAGAGGTCTAGAATTATTTCTCCTCTCTCTGATGCTGAATTCTAGTAAGAACTGGGGGAGGGGGGGGGAAGTAACTGTGTGTTTTGGTGGTTTCAATTTTGATTTGTAAATGATAATCACAGAATGGTAGAGGTTGGAAGGGACCTCTGGGGATCATCCAGTTCAACTCCCCTGCTAAAGCAGGATTACCCAGAGCAGGTTGCCCAGCATCATATCCAGGTGGGTTTGGTATCTCTAGAGAAGACTCCACAAGCTCTCTGGGCAGCCTGGGCCAGTGCTCTGGTACCCTCAAAGGGAAGGAGTTTTATATTAAGGTGGAACTTCCTGTGTTCCACTTTGTGCCCACTGCCCCTTGCTCTATCACTGAAGCATTTTTGTTCCCCACCATCTACACACAAGTTAAAAAGTGTGGGAGCACTACACAGAATCACAGAAGTTGGAAGGGACCCACAAGTATTATTGAGTCCAACTCCTGTCTATGCACAGGACAGCACCAAAGTCACACCATGTGTCTAAGAGCATTGCCCAGATGCTTCTTGAATTCAGTGACAGTTGGTGCCTTGACTGCATCCCTGGGGAGTCTGTTCCAATGCTCTATCACTCTCTGGGTGAAGACTTGACCTAGCTATGTTACAGCAAGAACACATACTAGAGGTGAGGACACCACTTTCTGATCAAAATAATCAGAAACATAGAACAGCTAGTTAGCCAACATGCTTCCTAGGTATTATACTGTGGATGATTTTTTGAATATCATTTTCTGATGGTTGTTTATTCATTGTTCCACTGCAGAGCATGCCTGTTGTGTACATCAGTCGTGATTCAGAGTATTCTCCTGTTGACATTTCTCAACAGAACTTGAGTGCAAGAACTATTTCCCATGGCGTCTCCTGTCTTGTATCACACTTGTCACAAGCCACCAATCTGTATTTGTGGGGTGGAGAATGCTGCTCTCCAGGGAGAGGCCATTTAATATTCTCAGCTGTGCTGTGACCTTTTCCATTAACAGATGTTACACAGCAGCACACAGGTTAACCACCCACAAAACAGGCATCTTCTGAAGCACTGACATGTCTCATCTGGATTAAATCTGAGATGGGAGGACTCTATTTGGGGGTTTTCCAAGCAAAAAATGCCCTAATCCATCTATCAAACACTATGGTACCAATCAATGCAAATTTGAAGGACAGAAACAGAAGTCAAGATAATTCAACACTTTTTCAGCAGGAGTAAAACCAAGCTGAACTTCTTCCTTCAGTACTGACAACTACAAAGCAAATGAGTGTTGTGGGGTGGGGAAAGATGCCAGAAGCATCTGAAGGGAAAGGAGTAGAACAGTCCTCTTGAGTATGATCTGATCTTGCATGGTTTCAAACAAAAAACCAACCAACCAACAAAACTTCAAAGCAAACCAAACCTCCAAAACACACCAATCAATCCACACAAGAAAAGAAAACCCCCAAGAAATAACAAAACCCAAACTTGAACTTCAAGAAAGGAAACAATTTGGGGAAAAAAAAAACAACTAACAATGTATTCATTTAAAATAGTAGGAAAGATCAGCATAGTAACAGCCAGTGTAGTCCAAGCTCCCTCTTCTGGTCTTCTGGAGTAAATCTACTGGAGTAAGCAGGTCTTGATATGCTACATCTGGTTTCAAAACCTAGCAAGTGTTCGCATAACCTAGACAAAACACCTGTTGAAGTTACTTAGCCTTTTCCACACTAGTTATGTTTTCTTAAGCAAAGTATGTACAGAGAAATTGATTGTAACATCTGAAAAATAACAATTGCACAATACCTCTTCTTTTCCCTTGCAAAACCTTCAGTTTCTGGAGGAGGCAGTTCTACATCATCACCATGGGCCACAGCCAAAGGTGCATCCTCAAAAACGAGGTTATCAACTTCTTTGCAGCTATCAGGCTTGGAAGTGCTGCAAAACAAATGATTCAAAATAAGCTGACAAATTTCAGAAGTGCTCATGAAGCTCTAGTGAAGTCTCCTTAAAAGATAGATTTTGGCTGGTCCTAAACTAAAGAACCATATTGTTCTCTCCCCAGTTCTATCTCTATCCCACCTCCCACAAAGTCTTCCTACAAACCCTGTTTCACTTAATTTCTTAAATTACTACATAACCAGTAATATTGCAAAGTTTTGACAGGTCTTATAGACCATATTAAATGCCAGAGTAATTTAACTGTATATGAAATCAGTAAAATAAATTAATCACCAATGAGTGCTTTGCAGTTCTCACACAGTCTTTTCTCCTCAGTGTACAATACAAATATGGAATTAAGTAAATTCTCAGAGAAAAAACCCCAAACTAAAATCCAGGACTAAAAAATTCTCTTCCTTTAAAAGCTGTCCCTATGCTGTAAAGCTAAAAGCACAATAATCCCTGAACTCATGACATGAATGTTTAAGATTACAGGACTGTAATACTGCTGCAGTTGTTAATTCCTGCAAGTCCCTCAGCTCAGCCAAGCCCCACAAGCCCCAAGCTCAGAAGCATGACAGTCATGTAATGATTTCCAGAGCATATAAACAGACTGGAAAGACCAAATTTCTTCAGAGCAAGGGAAGGCACTGTGGGGCACTACCAGGAGGCACGTCAGCTCCTGGGTCCTGTAGAAAAGGAGTTCTTGCACACAGACACCAACCAGAGTCCAGCAGGGACCAACCATCTCCCCAAATCCCTGGCACACAGGGGAGGGTGGTGCTGCTGTTCCCTCATCTCAAGGCAGACCAGAGCAAAATGTGCTGCTACAGATCATTAACTTTCTGTATCTTAAGCAAAAACCAGATTAGAAAAAAAAGCTTTTGACAGCAGCACAAACAAAACACTTCTCTTTTAAGCCTTCTCATGCTCTTTAAGGGCATAAATCACCCATGTGTCCAGAAGCTCACCCCACAAAGATCTCACTCCCATTTTCTCTCCCTTTAACCACACTACTCCCCCAGCTCCTGGCCACACTCATTAAACTAATGACAGAAAAGGAACAAAATAACCCATGACTTCATGTCTCCAAAGTAGGAGCAGCGTGGGATCTTGTCACACCACATTGTCCTTTCCAGGGCACCTCCAACATAGCAGCAGGACACAGATGTCCTGAGGCAGCAGCCACACACACCAGCCTCTCTTTACTCCAGCTCCTGCTCCCAGAGATCCAGACACCAGTATTTATGGAAATGTTGGTGGAACCAGGCCTTGGCTGAGAGGTTTCTTTTAGATTTCCTGAACTAAATATAAAACAGCTATCTTAGCCATTCCTTTTAAAATTCCCTCTCCCCTCTCCCCAGCAATTATACTGTAATTGTAGAAGGTAGGTTAAATTGTGTCACTGAAGGAGAGTTGGTAAAGTTCAGGGAGAGACTGTTCCTTTCTTTAGAAACATGTATACAGAGGGCAAACATGAATCACATCCCTAACTTCAGTTTCAATATGTAGGAGCATGAGAACAGTTATTCCCCACTACATGGGGACAGCTAGTGTTCATCCACTACCTTAGTAAAGTCATGAAAGCTCTTCCTGAGTCGTTTACCTGGATCAGCTCATATCCATGAAGTTGCTTTGGGATAACTACTCTGTTATTTCTTCCAAGAAACTATCTCTGCTTTATGCATTCACTTCCTTCCTTCCCTCCCTTTCCCCAGTTTGTCCAAACTGGTTTGACAGTGACATAGACTTCCTAAATTTTCAGTCACATCAAGTTAAAAATAAATAAACAAATTTTAAAAAGCCAGTTGTTTCCTTTTTCATGCAAAGGACTTTTTTCCTTTTGCTAAAAATGTCTTTGTCCTAATATAGTAAGAGCATCAAACTTGTACAAAGTCACTGTGACTATATAGGGTCACACCAAGACTAGAGGAAGTAAGATTTTAAAGCAAAAAAGTAAACTGCTACAAATAAGGCAATGCTGAAAATCTGTTTGGAGAGTAAACAAGGAATTGCAAAACTCAAACAAAGCACAAGAGGGCCCAGCCAAGCAAGGATACCAACTGTACAGCAAACGATGGCCCCTATGTTCTGCACACACAAGCTCCTGCAGGTTAATTGTTTACAGTAGCACCTGTTCCCCTCTTGCCCTTCAGCTTCCTCTGTTAGATCTTTCCACAGAAAATGAAAGGATTTTCAGAGACAAACTTTGACTAATATTGTTCCCTAACACTCTCTGCAAAGCAAAATCAGCTATCAAAATAGAGGGATGGGCAGAAGAGCTCTGCTCCCTGACCTTCACAAAGCACCTAGTGTAATTTTATGAGCTACCGTATCTATATGTGCTAAAATCCACATATAATTTCCCTTCATCTTTCCAAGCTTCTTCTAAATCATCAAATACCAGATTCATAGAATCACAGAATAGTTTGGGTTGGAAGGGACCCTAAAGATTATCTAGTCCAACCTCCCTGCCATGGGCACACACACCTTCCACTAGACCAGATTGCTCAAAGCCCCATCCAGTTTGGCCTTGAACACTTCCAGGGATAGGGCAGCTACAGCCTCTCTGGGTAATCTGTTCCAGTGCCTTACCCCCCTCAGAGTGAAGAACTTCTTCCTTACATCTAATCTAAATCTCTCCTCTTTCAGTTTAAACCCATTACCCCTTGTCCTATCACTACATGTCCTTGTAAAAAAGTCCCTCTCCATCTGCATAAGCAGCTCACAAGGGACAAGGGAGAGCAGCTCAGAAATGGCATAGACTGAACAAACTGAGGCAAGGTAGCATAGCACAGCAAACCTGTCCAAAACACACACAGGTGTCTGTGTTCACTCTGAACTCTCCAGCCGCAATCTGCATCAGCTCAGGAATATGTATCAACCCCTAGTATCAGGATGTTTTTATCAGCCCAGACATGAAGCACCTACATGAAAACCTCTGCCACTCCACAGCTCTCACTAGAACAAGATCTGGCATTAAACTTATTTTCCAACTAGTAATATTCTAATGGTTATAGCAAGGATGCTACCAAAAGAGCCAAGTCTTCCCAGTGCCCAATAAACTATACAGTGGCCAGTTTTTATCCTGTAGAGTCGAGCTGATGAGAAAACGAACATTCTTCAAGCTCCATTTCTGTTTAAATTATTCTCAAAAGCCACTTTCTGACTGCCTGTGTATACAGCTAACCCTGGGTATTCCTGCCTGCTTGTGCTGCTAACACTGAGGAGCACACCCTGAGAGCATCCCAGTTCCCCAGACTGTCAACTATGCCACTGGGAAAGGTCCATCTGCAGATAAAGCAAGACAGCTTTTAGCGCAGCTGACATCACCTACCACAAATTCCCTTCTGACAGTTCAATGTGCTCTCTGCATAACAGGAGCTAGAAGCAGGCTCATGCAGGAGAACACATTTTCCAGTGCCAACTCAGGTTTTGAATAGCTTTCATTCCCTAGTATTCATCATAGAGCTTTGACAGCTCTGTTTGATCTGGACTAAACACCATGCTCTGCAACTTCAGCTGGAGATTAAATGGAAAAGCAGAAGCTTTCCTTAGCATGTGGAAGGGACCAGATTGAGTTGCCCTGCCTATTACCTATGACCTAATCCTAAAGACTGCTCATGAAGCAAGTGCTTTCCAAGATGTCATTTTTTCCTGGGCACTTGCAGGTTGGTTTGGGTTTTTTTTTTTCCCCACAAGATAGGCTGTGAGCTGCAGGGAACAGATAGACACTGCTCAGAAATGTTTAACACCTCTAACCACATAGCTAACAGCTAAGCTGCTGTCTCATACAGCCACAACACTTAGCTACCATCTCTGCCTTTCCAATCTGAACATTTCTCATATAAACCAGAAGTCCTGTTGCAGAGCTCTGCACCTGCAGTATAAAGATGTGTCTAGTCAAAAATCTCTCTTGGTGCAACGTGTCCTGGCAAATCAGAGTGAACTTGGCCTTTCAGTTCCATTGCTAAACAAAAATGCTTGGCAGAACAGCCAGTGAACTTTTTACCTAATTCTTTTCAGTGTTCTCCTCTGTAGATAGAGTAAATAAAATCTACTTACTGAGCAAGTGATACCATACTGTCCCTGATCAATAATGTTATATGAGGAGAGAGGCAGTCATCCTTAAGAAGCAAAACAAAGATACAGTTTCTTGACTGGACAGATGGAGGGACAACCTGATCTCTTATTATGCACTGCCATCTGGAAGACATTCAGCACAAACTGACCCCTACCTTATATGCTCCATTATTTTTCCCTGTCAAAGCACACACCATCTGCATGATGTGACACCCCTGGTGAGGAAATACATGGAAACAAAAGGAACTTCTTAGTAAATAACTAAATATTTATTTTATTTGGGAAAAACACCTAATAATTCTACTTTACTGCAGACAGACTGGAATAGCATCATGTCATCTAATAGCCCTGGTAACATTTCAAAGATGTAGTGCAGAGGTATAATCAGAAAGCATCAACACAGAGATATGATGTGTGTGCACTAGAAAGGGTTTTTTTCCAGTCACATTGAAAAGTAATACAGTATTTCTACATAAAATGGCAGAAAACACAGTGGCTTTCACATAATCATCTTACTAATACAGGCAGCAATCTGCTCCACATCACAGGTGAAGAGATGAGGGATAAAACAATCACATGAAACAACAAGTATCACTGGAACTCTTCCCTTGGATAAGAAAAGCTCAGTTCTCCTACTACTAATCCTCATTGTCAGCATAATCCCATGCATTTTAAATGTACTACTTTCATTATGTTATCATCAAGTTAGGTCTGACCAAACCAGAGAGAAGTCAGCAGTGTTTGTTAATGCTGAAGGAGAGTTGCACCACCTCTGTTTGAGACAGGAGCTAAAGCACAAGTGTAGCTGTGCTGATAGTAACTCCTCTTCTACCATGTGAGAGCAACTGCATTTCTACTCCAGGGACACCAGGGAACATCTTTACAAGGCTCACAGAGAAGCTGACAAGCAACAGCCTGCTCAGGAAAGACAGGTGCAAGGAAAACAGGTAGGCTTTTATGTCTAAAGCTGAAGAAGGATGCAAAATAAAGGAGTAAAAAAAAACCCAAACAATACTGACAGGAGTAAATTTGTGCAGCTTTAAACACAAAAATTAAAACCAACAAACATAGAACTACCTGCAACCAGCTTCACTCCAGCTAACCACAGTGTGTTTCTCTCTCACCTGCCTCTGTTTTAGGAACTGACAAACTACCTCTTCCTCACTGACTATCCCTGGTTTGCAACTCTTCAACACTGAACCCTTGCAAAAATCCTTACACATTCCTCAAGATCAGGATTTGGAAATAAGAGGCAGATCCTTTGGCTGCTGCACTGTCTGTGTGCCCTCAACCCTACTGGACTCAGCCACCCTATAGGCTATCTCCAGCTCTGCACCAGCACTTGCTGCCTACACAGTTCAGGTGATGCAAGGAACCCCAAGACTAACTTTTGGATGTTGATGGTAAAAATATTTTAAAAACACAAGTTATGAAGTAGTTAAAAAGAAAATGTATAATATAATTAACTTGAAATTCCACATCCAGATGTGAATGTGAACAGTGTGGATTCATGAGGTTTACAAGCAGCAGTAAATTAAAACGCTCTATGAGTGCTCTTCCTAAAGTTTCCTAAGGTGACACTTAATCACAGGCAGCTTGTGTGCCTTTTTCCTTACAAATAGCAAACTAAAACCTCAAGGGTACCAGAGCTTTCTATTTCAGACTGTAGTCCAGAGACCATATGCAAATCTTCCTGGCATTTTTGGTGTTAAGTCTGTTGTCATTCCTCCACAGTCAGAAAGCAGCTCCTAGCTCCACCTCAATTACTGCTCACTCTTTTCTAACTGCCTTGCTACTATGGCCAACAATCCATTAGCAAGAAAAAAAACCAGAATCCACAAAAAACCCATCAGTGACCCAGCTGCATTTGTTAAAAACAAACACACACAGCTCTTTGAGTGAAAACCTAGGAGAACTGGAAGAAATCCACATCGTTAGTTTCCCTCTGTAAGCTTCTCTAGATCATCTTGCTCAGACTGTAGGAAAAAGTTTCTAACAGATTTATTCAGCTAGCATTAGGGACTAACCAGCTTGGGGACTGACAGAAGACCAGGATGGGCTACAAAGCAAAGTCACCCAGCTTTTAAGGTGGCTTGAGCAAACACCACAAGCTCCTTTCTGCTTTTCATAGCATACTATTGCTACTTTAGCTAAGCAATTAAATCTAGCTTAAATATATTGTGCATGTTTACACTCCACTGAATTCACAAGGATTAAAGGGTAAACACACCCTACAAGGCTTCCTGGGCTGTTGGCAGTTAAGACAAACTCTTCCACACCCAAAGACCTTGACAAACTAACTGCCACCAACACAAATAAAGCAAGTTTCCCTTCTCAGCCCAAATAAAAGCAACCAAAAAGCCTAGTGTCCAACAGAGATGAGACACCTGAATGCTTTATAATCAGCATTCTACTGTTAAGGAACTTCTCAAAATTAAAAAGAAAATGCCCAAAGGATCAGTTACCTTATACTAATACAAAAAAGTAGAAGCACCTAAAGAGAAATATAAGGTATTAAATCATAGAATGGTTTGGGTTGGAAGGAAACGTAGAGGTCATTAGTTCCAATCCCCCTGCCATGGGACAGGGACACCTTCCACCAGACAAGGCTGCTCAAAACCCTATTCAAGCTGATCTTGAATACCTGCTTGAAGTAGCATACATTGCACCTTCAGGTGGCATAACCCTCCTATATGCCAAAGTGATTCCACCTCAAGGAAAGATAAATGACATCTTTCTTTGAAGCTTTGGATGGAGGGAGACTTAAATTCTGGTAAAGGTTTCCACTGACAGATACTCCACTGACTACAGACAGACTCTGCAAAAGCATCAGCAACTAGCCATACCAGACATATATCCACAGAAACCCAGCATGGTAGGGGTTGGAAGGGACCTCTGAGGATCACCTAGCCCAACTCCCTGCTAAAGCAGCATCACCCAGGGCAGGTTGCCCAGGGATGCATCCAGGTGGGTTTGGAATCTCTCCAGAAGAGACTCCACAAGCTCTCTGGGCAGCCTAGGCCAGTGCTCTGGCACTCTCACAGCAAAGAGGTTTTTCCTCATGTTCAGATGGAACTTTCTGTGTTCTAGTTTGTGCCCATTGCCCCTTGTTCTATCACTGGGCACCACTGAAAGAGTCTGGCTCCACCCTCTTGACACCTACCCTTTAAATATTGGTAAGACATCCTCTCAGTCTTCTCCAGGGCTCTCAGCCTTTCATTGTAAGAGTGATGCTCCAGTCAAAGCATCCAAGAAGACTGATAGCAATTTCTTAGCTAGTGCTGACCACCATGGTCCTCCATCCACCCTCATCAGTAAGCTGCAAGTTTTAAGCTGCTTCCCACCACTCCAGCTGCAATGGCTCTGTAAAATACCTTGCTGCAGTCAGCTCAGCAGCATCCACAGGGTCAACATTTCCAGATGCTGCAGAAACAGCTAAGGGTTGCTCGGAAGGATCAAGGGGAGAAGCCAACTGTATATCATCACCTGGCCCAGGAAGGCTGCAGAGAGAAAATACACAGAAAAAAAGCAGTCTTAGAGGTCTGAGTTGTTGCAGAACTGCTGTTGAGTGGTTACCACTCCTGGAGGTTTTCCAATTTTTTTCATGTTATTCTTAATTAATCACATCTATGATCCCTTGTAAGGCAGTATTTCAGCTTATTTCCAGTGTTTTCACACAGCATCATTCTGCACTCTAGCTCATTTGTCCACGGCATCTCTGACAGGACAAGTGGCATTCTCCCTCCAATACTCCAACTCAAACAACAGCAGAGCTAAACCACTGCACTGAGTGCAGGTCTCAGATGACATTTGATAATTTTTTTAAACTTCAAATATTCTTTTTATCTAATTACAATAGTAAGCAATTAACTATCCACATGTTCTCTGGTTTAACCACACCTGAGGGCTCAGCCTATTATAGGAAGCTTTGGGCTAAGATAAAAGTTCTAAAGTCCTCCAGCTTATTAGCATAAAAGGAGCAGTTTTTAGTCATCACTAAGACTTGCACATAGTTACAGCACAAACTGTGGTGTCACCTCTGCTTTGGCTTAAAACAAGTGTTTAGAAAGACCTTGACAACTCTTATATGTTAGGAGTGAAACACAGATGGGTAAGTTTTGTTTTGGCTACTAAAAGAACAGCAAGATTCTTTTATGTGAACACTGTATGTTCATAATATATTAGAGCATTATACAACACAAGCCAACACTGCAACTGAATCTGTTGCACCAGTGATGCCCCAGTTTGGTGAGAAGCAAAGTGTTTGCCCATCACTGACATCTGCGGCATGATGAACTCCCAGACAGCGATTTTCATAGAGGCTATGGACAAGGTAACTTGAAACTCGGCCTTGAGGAGATGATGGCAAAGCTGCTCATTGCCAAGCCACCCTGCTCTGAGCAGCACAAACAATGAAGCTATCCAAAAGCTGCTCAGACTAGTTCCACAAGTGACATTCCTGGGCATCACAACAACCACCTTCGCCTCGCAGGCGCCTGCCACCAGGTCCTTGCTGAAAGTTCTCTGCAGCAACTGACCTTTTAGACCAATTTGTTTCAAGAATCAAGCTCTGTGAAAAAGCCATGAGCTTTTTCCGTTCTATTGTCCAAGTTCTGGGTCAAATCTGGAAGAGGATCAACTTAAAATGACTTCTAAATTCAACTTATGACAAGCATGACTGAAATACTTTTCAAAGGAAAATACCTCACAGTGTAACAAGCAGTTGCTTACTAACAGCTGCAGCAAGCACACTAAATTCAGCCTGAAGACCAAGGGGTTTAGTCTGTTATTACTGTGTCACAAGTGAAAGATGTTGCCCATCGAGTGTCCTTAGGCTCTTGAGTTTCTCAATTTCACTTTTAAGGCCTCTACTTATCCTTGAAAGGAGATTTTCCAAGTCACTGTTAGAAGGTAGGTATGCACCAAGCAAGTTTCAGACAAAGCTTGACCCATAGTAGTCATTAAATATCAATGAATGAATGAGAAATAACAGCATAAACCTAGGTAATTTCTTCTGTTTAAACATAGGAAATCAATGTAAAAGCTTTTGAACCAAGGTAGTTTGTGTTTAAAATATGTAAAAAAAAAAAGCATGTGGACAAGGAGGCAAGTGAGGTCAGTTCCTCAACATCAGCCCCACAAACACAGCAAGGGTAAGGTGCTCTGGAGGGACCCTTTGCTTCTCTCCTTCTGACATCAGTGAGATGCAAACCTTAAACCTCCAGTTTCATAGGAAAGTTTTAAAATGTTTTAACTAGTGTTGGAGACAAAAGGCAGCTACAGGTCTCAGCATTTTCCCCCTGTCCATGTTTTTCCAGTCAGGAGAGTTGGATATGGCTCCCTTTGACGAGTCAACAACAGCTCCAAGTTTACTCCAAGGGAAACCAATAACATTTTGAGCTCTGCTGTCTCCCTCTCCCAAACATTTGACTACTTTTAATGAGATAATGGTAAGATTTATAGATCCTGTTCTTACTCCAGGCATCTCTGCAAAGTGGCATCAACAACCACAGGGCAGGACTGAGCTCTCAGCACTCTCATCACATGCTGGTTTGTTTTCTTCCAGTAGTGAGATGTTGCTCACTGGATACAGCAAGGCTGATAGGCAAAAGCTTCTAGATTTCATACTTAGTCGTGTAAAAAATTCAAGGCTAAAAATTCTATTTTTTGAGTCTCAGTTTATACATCCATAAGAAAAAATACTAATCACAGAAAAATATTGAGAAAATTTGCTATTTCTGTTAAGTCCTTACACTGCAATTATTTGCAAAGGAAAGAGATCTAGCAGCATCTACATCCAAGTGTACATCTACATTTGAACTAATATTCAAATTCATTCAAATATGTTGTACCTCAAACTTCATCCATTGTATTTAGTAATTCCATCATCATATTCAGTTTTACCTTCTTACACTATTTTGTAGCTTATCTCATACATTAGCCACATTCATTGAAATAAATGTCACTTCTAGAAAATCCAACAACCACCTGCTGCAGTAACTCTATGAATCTTTGGTATTTCTGTTCTTTTGAAGTATTTTCATGATTGTTGGGATTCATGCCACTGTGATTTAGCAGAGTAGAAAGTATTTCTCGAATTAGAAATAAACATTACTGGAATGAGACACTAACATTCACCTTGCTCAGGGAGCAACTCAGAAGTGCTACATAAGCTACCAGCACAGGATTAAAAACCAAACAAAACCCTCTCTTTTTTTTAACCCCATACTACTACTTGTGAGATAATTCAAGAAGCATTTGGACAATACCCTCAGTACATGGCATAATTTTGGTGGTTGTCCTGTGCATAGACAGGAGTTAAACTCAATGATCCTTGTAGGTCTCTTCCAACTTAAGACATTCTATGACTAAGAACTCAAGATTGACTTAAATATTAATGGAATTTCAGGAAAAAACATGAGATGCTAAGATTGAAACATAAACTCTGGCTCTATTTCCCAAGGAACCAAGGGGACATCCATACAAGCAAATGATGTCCTCACAGGACAAAGTCCATACACCAGTGATAGCTTTAAAAGCTCAGGCAGCAATTGACAGTGGGTCACCAGTTTACTTTTGCTGGTTGCTGTGCATAGATAATAACCAAGGCTTTACTTTTACCAGCTAAACACACACTTCAAATCAAAAGTTGAAGTTAAGGGATTTATGCTGCCTTGTCTAAACCCAACAAAGACTTAATTTTGCATTTAAATAGGTGATTTGGGAAAAGTCTCTCAAATTCCTTCTGTACTCCAAGGAAGAAACTACCTTAAGTGCCTAGCATCAGCACTTTGTATTTACACTGCAGCACCTTCTGCATGCCTCAAGCCAGGCTGAGTCCTGCTGAGCTGGGTGCTGTATACACACAGTAATGAAGGTATCCAAGAGATGAACTGGTATGTGTTAATTAAATAAAACCACCATCATCCAAGGGACACAGGAGTTTGATGTACAATGCTATGCATGGGAGCACTAAAAAAGACATTGCCACCAAAACTAGAACTGGCTCCTGGGGGTATTATTCCAGTGTCTGAGATTTAGGTGCTCTTCCCCTGAGCTGGACTCAAGCAATCAGCAGAACAAGTCTGGATGCTGGGTGATGGTTCTAAGGGCTAGCCCAGCTGCTTGGGCAGCACCTGAGTCACACCAGTCCCCAAAAGAGAGAACTGCCATCATCCTGGCTGAGCCACAGCAACCACCTGCACCTCCCAAAGGCTGGAACACACCACTGCCCAGCTCTAGACACAAAGTGCTGCTTCCAGCAACAAGGGAGTCCCTTCTCTTACTGCAAACTTCCATACTATGAAAGGAAAACAAATGCAGAAACTACATTCTGGAAAAATGCATTTTTTAAAAGACTTCCTGAAGGCAAAACCCTACCTATGAAAGCAACCCCAGAATCCAGCTGCATAGCAACTGCAATCCTCCAACCCCCCCAACTGAGCAGGATCATGGTGCCATCACTGTCAGGCAATCTGCATATGGGACAATGGAGAGCAATTGTCAGAAGTGATAGTTTTCTGGCAGTGCTTGTGGAAATCCTGACAAGATAGAGAAGTTCTCTTGGCAGGAGATGGTGTTTGTTCATACCCTACCTGAGGGCCTGGACTTCCCCTCCCACCCAACCCTTCTTGTTTAGATGTCCTTTAACTTTGGTAACACACATATCCAGACTGATCATTGATGGGATTAATCATAACCATAAAATTGAAAAGAGAATTATTTTTGCCTGAATATTCTACATTACTGTGGTCACATTAAAACCTAAAAGCTACAGTGAGTTATTACATTAAACAAATACAATCATTTTAGATTAAAAGACTAAAACATGCATTACACTATTACTTCCTTTGCAAGCTAAAAGAGGGACAACAGAAAGCCACATAAAAGTGTTAGAAGTATAAACCATGCCTGCACGGGATGAATAAGCACATTTGCTGTAATAACTGTCAACCATTATAAAAAGCCCATAACGTCAGCACCGTGCAGCTTTTAGAGCCTCTGAAGGGCTCTCAGTCACGTCCTGATGTTATTGCTGCAGAATTTCAAAGTTTCCAAATTCCAGCTAGCAAACCTGAACCAGAAGTTTCTCAGTGTGATCACATAAACCCCACAAACACCCCTCCAGAAGTCTCCTCACCCCCTAAAACTCCAGTCGAGCAGAAACACAACCACAAGCCATGGCAGGAGCCACAAAACCACGCAGTGGCTTTCTTGGGGAGAAGGAAGGACGGAGGGTTAGGGGCCAGAGGGTTAGGGGGATGGAGGAAAAGAAGGTTAGGGTTGGAGGGAAGGAAGGAGGATTAAAGTTGGAGGGAAGGAGTTAATCCTCTCCCAGAGCTGAAGTGAGCAGGAGAGCATTTTACTCCCTAGAAGCACTACTTTACAAAAAGTTGTTCAAATAAGAATAAAAAGGGAAAAAGAAAAGTATGATCATCTTTAGAGAAAGCAAAAAGCAGAGGCACGACAGCTAACTTCCAATTTCGGACCCAGACCTTAGCTGCACATTGCTTTTGTTATTGCCTTGGCTAACTTTCCCCCTCGCAAGTGTCTACTTACCAAAGCCAGGAAATAATCACCAGCTTCCCTCTTCTCAGTCATCCTCGCTTCCAACACAACAACTCGCCACAATCCATCGCTTTCCCATCAATTCCCTTCGCTTCCACCATATCCCGGGGTGGGGGGCAGCGCAAACCAAAACCTTATCCCACTCCTTCCCTACCAGCTTTTCAGAGAGAGCTGGAAGCCCTACAAAAAGCCTGGAGCTGCTTCTCGGAGGCTCCTCCCCGAGGAAAGGCTAAGCAGCGACCGAGTCTGCCGCGCCCCGCGTCCTCCCCCGCCGGGGTCGGATACCTCCGGGACGGCTGCATCCCGACCCCAGCGGGGGAGGACGCGGGGCGCGCATCCTTTAGCTACTTGCAGCAAGCAAGGAGAAAGAGACACACACAGAGGACCCTACATGTTGTCCCAAAGCCCCTGCTCCCCACGTGGGTTTTGTGGTTTGTTGTTGGGTTTTTTTGTGTTGTTGGTTTTTTTTCCTGTTGGAATTTTCTTCCAGGATTTTTTGAGTCATGGCTGCTCGGAGGCTTCCATCTGCTGCTGGTGGGCGGTGGGGGATGTGGAGAGGTTAAGTGATGCTGCGTGTAAGGCTTAAAGCCTACACAAATGGCTCCTAATGGTTTAAAAAGCAGAGCCCTGCTTCATTGATGGTGCTTGGCAGCACGTTAAAGGTTTGGGATGCAGGAATGGGGTTTGGCAAGGCTTTAAAGATAACTTTTTAAAAGTTTCAGGATGCAGGAAAAGTTTTTCATAGAATAGTTTGGGCTGGAAGGGATCTTTCAAAGTCATCTAGTCCACCTCCCTTGCAGACAACAGGGACATCTTCGACTAGATCAGGTTGCTCAGAGCCCCAAACAACCTGACCTGGAATGTTACCAGGGATGAGGCATCCACCACCTCTCTGGGCAACCTGGGCCAGTGTTTCACCACCCTCACAGTAATGAACTTTTTCCTTCTATCCTGTCTAAATATCCCCCCCCCCCCCCTCTTTT
>VWZO01017546.1:176575-280672 GCA_013396975.1 Bucco capensis
CCCCCCTTTTTTTAGTTTAAAACCATCACCTCTTGTCCTGTCACAACAGGTCCTGCTAAACAGCTTCCACTGAAATTTTCTTTATAGCTGTAAATCTAAAACAAGCCTTTTGTATTCCTTCTCTAATTCTTGCATTTAGTTCTAGCTCCTGAAGTCACACAGGTTTTCCTACAGGTTTCTTTACCTATAAGGAAATGGAGCAGTTGTAATTAGCTGCATGCCCTCATTAATCTCTTTGGCTTCCTATGGGTTTATTACCACACAATAGAATGACTTCACAGGTAATTAAACCTTTACATCCAGATACACCAAACTGCATATACAAGCTGCCAGCACCCAAGGAATTAACTGAGTCTCTACCTAGGGAGATTATCATGTTTATAACATGTCATACAATAACAATAGACTAAAGGTCTATGATATCTAATACACGACAAGACAGTTAGCAGATTCATTGCTTCCTGACTGTCCAGTTGAGATACTTCAGATAAAATGCTGGGGGTACAGAGCTCTATTCAAACTCAAGACATTCAGCTCTTGAGCCAGCCACACCTGCTTGACTGACAAAACTAACATTTCCTCTTTTTCAGCACTCAGTCCAGCTCTTAGCAGGACTGTGCATCTCCTTTTAATGTTAGAGTACATTAATGACAGCTGTTGGTTCTCTCAAAGCATCAATTCAGAACTCAGCCTCAGGTGGTAAAAGGCATTCATCAATTTTTTTTAGTTTTTACTTGACTTGAACTGTTTCTCCTTTTAGCCCCTGTTTGATTTTCTATGAGCAAAAGGAGAGGAACAGATATTTGACCAGGTAACTTCTTTATTACAGGAGAACTTTCACATCTAGTCTGAAAGGAGATGACAGGAATTTCCCCTACACATGTTCACTGCTGCTTTTAACCATTCAGATATCTGTACAGGAAACAGAAAAACATACTAAATGACCCCCAGAGACCAAATCAGATACTGTAATGTGTGAAAATGCTGAAGAATATGTAGACTACCAACATAGAATCCTAGAATGGTTTGGGTTGGAAGGGACCACTGGAGGTCATCTAGTCCAACCCCCCTGCAGTGGGCAGGGACATCCCCAACTAGATCAGGTTGCCCAGAGCCAACGCAAGCCTCTCGCCTTGAATGCCTCCAGGGATGGAGCCTCAACCACCTCCCTGGGCAACCTGTTCCAATGTTCCACCACCCTTGTGGTGAGGAACTTCTTTCTAATGTCCAGTTTAAATCTACTCCTCTCCAATTTAAAACCTGCAAGGTACAGCCCATTGAGGAGCAGACACCATGGATAGTACATGGAGAGTTCACTTAGTTGCAGGACTGGGAGCTAGTAGCATCCACTAGGACAGGAAGAATTAAGACCAAACAGAGTTAAAGTCTCTGGCAAGAGCAGCTCTCTCATATCCTGCCTCCCAAGCAGCAGGAAACCAGGCATGGAAAAAGTTACCGTGATTTTCTGATACAGGTACAGGCAATCAGCCACCTTCTCATTTAGGGGGGAATTAAACTCTTTTGTCATCTGGAAACCATTTCACAAATAGCTTCTGCAGGTATAACAGCCCTGAGGAGGAGGGAGACCCCAGAGAGAATAAGATTCATTAAAATAAATGTTAATTTTCTTTGCAAGCAGTGCAGGCTGGAGCAAAGCTTTGGACACGAACTAGCTATGTTCCTGCTAACGAAACCAAGCTTAGCATTTTTGGAATGAAACAGTCAGTTTGCTCAAATAACATTGCATTTACTCAAACAACATCAGCCTGTTGCTGTACCAAACCCCTTTCACCTTCTGCTAAGCAATCTCAACCCACATTTGTCACAAAACCATTTCCACTTTTCTCCCATTGCCCTCTGCTACTCAAGCACTGGGAAACTGATACTCAGTAAATCTGGAACACTGTGCTGAGGTGTGCTCCATTACCTGATCTTCCTGTAAGAATTCATTAATCTGCCTTCACAGAAGGTTGGTGGGGGGAGGAGAGAGGAAACAAGCTGAAAAGCAACAGAAAAACAAGGGATAAGCAACCTCCCAGCAAGGCTGGGAAGACAATTACAGGACAGGGGCTGACTTTGAGGCTGCAGCCTGCAGTGACAGGCTGTCTGGCTGAGGCTGGGAGCCTGCAGATGAAAGAGCAGATGCAAAAGTATTGCAAAAGATTTGTCCGGAGGGCCAGAGCTGACTAGGAGCAGTTAACATGCTGATGGGAAAGACTAGGTGGCTAGAGACATCCTGGAGGATGCTCCCTGCTGGAGTCCAAGCCCTTCACTAGCTGCTAGGGAACAAGTAACCTCAAGGAAAGAAAGCATCAGGATGGCTTATACTGGGAGAAACTATTGGGTGTTTTGGTTTTTTTTCATCTAGAACCCAAACATTTTTAAAGGACACCAGCATTTTACATTTGGGTGAAGGTTTTTTTCTTTGCTAGATCCCCAATTTTTTCTTTTCTACATACGTATGTGTTCAGAAAAATATCACTGACAAAGCTATATGTAAGACATTAGGTTGCAGACTTAAAGGATGGAGGAAACTCGGACAGAAAAACATCCTTTTAGTTGGGCAGTTCTGGTAGTTCCTCTGGTAGTTGTGGATAGGAGCATGATCATGAGGCAGCAATGTGCCCTTGTGGCCAAGAGGGCCAATAGCATCCTAGGATGCATTAAAAAGAGCGTGGCCAGCAGATCCAGAGAGGTTATTCTCCCCCTTTACTCTGCCCTGGTGAGGCCTCACCTGGAATACTGTGTCCAGTTCTGGGTCCCTCAGCTTCAGAAGGATAGGGAGCTGCTGGAGAGAGTCCAGCACAGGGCCACCAAGACCATGAAAGGAGTGGAGCATCTGCCCTCTGAGGACAGGCTGAGAGAGCTGGGTCTCTTCTGCCTGGACAAGAGGAGACTGACAGGAGACATCAGGAATGTTTACAAATATGTTAAGGGTGAGTGTCAGGAGGAGGGAGCCAGGCTCTGCTCAATGGCATCCAATGTAAGGACAAGAGGGAATGGGAGCAAGTTGGACTACAGGAGGTTTAGTATTATCATGAGGAGAAATTTCTTTAGAGTAAGGATGACAGAGCACTGGAACAGGCTGCCCAGAAGGGCTGTGGAGTCTCCTTGTCTGGAGCCATTGCAGAGCTGCCTGGACACATTGCTGTGTGAGCTGGTCTAGGTGATCCTGCTCTGGCAGGGGGGTTGCACTAGATCTTTCTAGGTCTGTTCCAACCCCTAACGTTCTGTGATTCCTGACACAGGCACAGCAGAGTTCCTGTGGTGAAACCTGACATCACATAGGCACAGCATGGTAAAGGTTGGAAGGGGGAATCCTCTGGGGGATCATCTAGTCCAAAAACTCTGCTAAAGCAGGTTGACCCAGAGCAGGTTGCACAGGATTGCATCCAGGTGGATTTTGAGTATCTCCAGAGAGACCTTCCACACAGTGCTAGAAGAGTAAATATATACACACACACACACACACTTTACCCTACTCCTTACTACAGGACTAACACATGAGTAGTCTCAGGCATGCAACATTTTTACCCTACACTCAGGAAGATGAGAAATTAAAAGTACAGCAAAATTAAAGCTACTGAAGATCAGTATTCTCCGGAAGTGCTGCATTCAAGGACACTGATTTAGGTTGTGTTTTCAGAAGTCTGGATTATGACTTGAGAAATGTCATCAAAAAGCCTGTCATTCAGGCTATGCTCCATGGTCAGAAATGCTTTAAGACTATGGATGGACACCTGGTGAAAGCTTCCACTGCTCTGCCCAGTTCCTATGAACTGGATCTGAGGATTTTCCCCATAAATCATGAGACTTTAGCCAAAATGAAGCACTTGGTGGTGTGGGAAGAAGGAATGAGTCAGTCCTCAAGAAAACCATTAAAAACCCCATGAAATTTGCTTGGAGAGGAAGTTATATTAAATAAATGCAAAAAAACCCCCAAACAAACAAAAAACACAACAAAGTAAAACAAACAAGCCCTAAAATACCCCAAACACCACACATTTTTCCCTTTTAATTTGCATTCTGGTGTTTGAGAATACAGGATGAACTCAGATCAGATTGTCAAGTTTTTCCCTCTAAGCATGAAAATAAGGCTCTTTCCTCTCTAGTTCTTTAAACTGAGTTTATCATGAGCCTACAGGCAAATAAAACTACTACAATATTTGTGACAAAGTTACAAAAAAAAATAGCAAAAGAGCAATACTTGTGCTTTTCTCTGAACAAGGCTGCATCACATGACTAATCTCTAAGAAAGTGTTTATGACTTTAAACTGTTATGTGAAAACTTTGTGCCCATTTTTAAGGTCATTTGCAACAAAGAAAACAATATAAATATACTTCAGTTTGTTGAAAATAAAAGAAGTTTCTCTTTTGCATTTCCTAAGCAGAAGTTCATAGTCATGGACTCTGCAAAACCACAGACCCAATTAGCTGCAGAGTAGCTTGGCTGAGAAGTCAAATCACTTCTGTTAAACACCTGAACTTGATATTTCCACTACTTTCCATTTGTGGTGATTGAAAAATAGGTTGGGCAATTCCCAGCAATTTTTATTGGTGAGGCTTTGGAAAGGCTCTTTGAATTCCCAGACTTTTACCTTAACTTTCTGCTTAGGAAAAAAAAAGGGGGGGTGGGGAAGCTTAATGTTAACCTATTATATTTTGGAGGATAAGTAACAGGAAACTGCTACAAAAAAGACTGATTTTTAGAAAGCCTTTGGCTAGACTCAAAGCCTCAGAAATTGCAGTGAAACCTTCCCTAGCAAACCAAGTTTATTTGGTGTTTCTAGCAGAAGAACATGATTTGAAGAATGCTGCATGCAGCAGAAGTTTCATGTACCATCACAGCACTCAAAAAAAAGAAAAAAAAAGATGTGGAAAATCTTGGAGGCTTAAATACTCAGCAAAACTAACTCTAGATTTTGACTCATTTAAATGACATTAAGAAGGAGAGATGGCAGTTTTAAGAGCCCATTTATTTTCCTGCCTTTTTTCCTCTTATTTGTTAGAAATGGAGCAATCATCCATGCTTTTTGTTTTCATTCCAGGAAACAAATCCTATCTTCTCTGTCTGCTGCAGAGTTATTCTTAGCTGGCTTTGATATTTCTATCAGCTAGGAGAGCATAACAATGTTATCATGCTCACAAATTCCAAAGATTTGACATAAGCTCTTGAGTGCTTTAAAAAAAAAAGCTTCATTGATTACACTTTGTTATTAGCCAAAGGAGCCAGGAAAAACAGGCTGGAAAAGAACAAAAATAGCAGTTTGATACATTTCAGTTTCGGGAAGCGAGTGCTCCATGTTTTTCAGAGCATCATTTTCAAAGGGAAGCCAAGCTTTACAAGTTTGTGGCTGGAAAACACCAGGTAGTTTGGGCAAATGAATGATTAAAATCCTACTTGTCTACCTACAGGTTGTTTTCCTAGTTTGATTTTTCTATCAGCTGAAACAACCAGACACCCCCTTGTTTAAACAAAGTAGGATAACTGGCAGTAGAATGCTTGAAGGATGATCTGGATGAAAAAAAAAGATCACAGGACTGCACAGCATTCTCCCCAGCTGATATCTCAGAGGCTTGGGGCCAAATTCTTTGCTGATATCACAGCACTGGCACAGAGATTTTGGACCAACATTTATTGGCTTTAAGGGTAGGCTGCAGCCACAGCCTTCTGTCACACAGCTGTCTTGAAAGGAATGTGCCAAGAGGAGAAGAAATGAAATGAGTGAAATTAAATTGGAAACAACCTTGTAGAGACTTAGGACACTTCTGGACAGCTGATTATTTTCCTGAGGACCATGGATGAATGGAGCAGGTACCAAACAGAAGAGGAAGGTTTAAGCCTGGGTGAATAAAGAAGAGTTCCTCGGGAAATGCTTGGTCTGGGAGGAGATTTCAAGCACATTTCCTTAAGAACAAGATTAACATAACATGCTAGTGTTGGTTCTTGACTACAGCACCTACTGGTGGCACTCAGTTGTTCTGATTTCTAAAGTCCCTGTGAAATGCTAAGCCCTTGATTGGAGCAACTAATTTCTACACTTAATGCAAGCTGAAAGGCAGAGCTTCTTATAATAGGCCAAAGAGACTATAAGAATTAACCTGTCAAGGTGAAGATAAACAGGCCCAAATAGCTCTATATTTTTGAACTTTCCAAAGCAACCAACTATTAAGAAATAGCAATATCTGACTAAGTCTCACCTACTGCTAGCAATGCACATGTACCTTATACCAGGACCAATACTGATAAGACAGGCTCCAAGGGCATCAACATAACTGATAACAGAAAAGGACAAACAAGTACTACAAAGTTCTGGCTCTTCAGAGGAGTCCTTGTGAAGAAGGACTAGGGAAAGGCAAGCATACCAAGTACAGAAAAACTGGAAGGAAGCCACATCCAAGGCATGGAGAATATTCCTGTGTCTAATTGCTGGTCTCAGAGCTGCCCTCAGCAGGGTTCAAAGCTGGGGCTAATCCTACTTTGCATATTCTATTAGAGACAGGGACAGTGGAACTAGCTCCACGGTATCCAGAAGATACAAAGTCAGAATAGAGGAAAACATGGAGCTATCTAGGATGTGGAACAACTATTTTGAGAAAATAGGCAACTTACTTGGAAAAGGCAAGGGTGAAAAACACATCTGGGGAAAGCTAATCAGGAAAAAGTAAATCAAAAAGTAGTTTTTTAGCTTAATGAGAAATGAAGAAAAATTGATGCTAAAGTGTCTCTCCAGATATTGGACAAAGTATTACAGTGTCCATGCTGGATTTCTTTAGCAAATGTCTGTATTGGATTGAATAAATGAAATTTCTAGAGAAACATAGAACAATGTGTGAAAAAAGCAGCTCATGGATCATCCCTGCATGTCAATACCTACCTCATGAAGGTGGCTAATGTTCTCAAGAGTGTTACAGAATGTTTTCAATACAGCAAGTAGTATCAGCAATTTGGCTAGGCCAGAGATGATTGAGCTCTATATTTTTGTGTAGCAGAGGCATAGGTAAGTGAAATAATAAAAATAGCCAGCATGGAATCACATACCTAGTTTTTGGTATGGGCTTTGAGTACAACTTGGCATAACTGTACTCGGTTGCACCTACTGAGGATAGCAATGACAGTAAGATAAGAGGGAAATACAGAGAAAAAAATCAGATAAAGAGGGAGAAAAGCAGGAGGGACACACAGCTTGATTTATTTAGTGCACTTCAGTTATGTGTAAATCACCCTCAGCTATTTTTCCCTTAGTTTTGTGATCCTGAGATGCTGCACACCTGAGTTCATTTTGAAGTTAAAACAAAGCAAGCTGCATAATCATTGTTTTGATAAGTTTCCTTTTAACTCCAAGCCCTTGTTTTCAGAAGCTAATGACACATAAGTGCTCAGAACCCACTTGACTGATCTGAAAAGCAGTTCTACATTCCATCCCTCATCCTGCAAGAATGTTAAAATATTTAAGGGTATTTGTTATGCAGACAAAGACAGACCAAGTCAGTATTTATTAAGGAGTGAACATTCTTTTCAGACTTACTGAACTTGCCAATTTTTGATGGCAAGAACAAAGCATGAAGCAAATCCAGAAGTATGTCTGGCCCAACTTTAGAGATCTTGTCTGACCTATGCACAGGACAAAGGATGTTTTTCAAGTAGCTTTGCTAATGCCAACTGCTGCAATGTGCTTCCCATATAAGAACACCATTTAGTGATGGGAGTCAACACAACAGAACTCTCCATTCTTCACCAAAAGAGCACCTACAATGTGATGCTATACCTGGGAAAGGGCCTTCCTGGTGGTGGAGTGTCAAAACTGTTAGGAAATGCTTGTCCCCAAAGCAGTGCAGTGCTACAGCCTCCATGCCCTTTATGACTAGCTTGATGTGCCACTCAGTGAGGAGCAGGTTGAGGTACAAGCAGCAAGGAAGTTTCGGGTACTAAGAGAAAGAACAAGCACCTGCATGAATACAGCTCTGAAAGCACTGCCTCTTCTCTATTGATATGTGCAGACAGGCTGGAAAGAGGATTGCTTCTGCAACATAAGCTCCAGAAGTCAACTCAATTTGCAGTAGCACTAGGAAGATCTGGGAAGGCCAAGCCTGCACAATACCCTCCTGCAGCCAAGGCAGGTGAAGGCACTGAGTGTGTATTACTCAGCACCACAGTGAGCACAGCCCATGCTGCTCTGCACAGCAAACCGGAGCTGCTGAGGGATGCAGAAGAGAACTTCACCTTACTGCTTGCAATGTGCTTACACTCCCTTTTCTCTTCCCTCACTAACACACAATCCTGGTACACCCAAAGGCCTGTTAACAAGCTGAGCATTTTACCAAACCAACAAATCAGCAGATGATGCAATTTGTTCTCTGTACCTAACAGATGCACATCTGGGAATGGCTTCACAGCCTCCACTTCAAAAAGCTCCCTTGGCACTGCTTCTAAAAGACACTGGCAGTTTGCACATACCAGCCAGCTGAATTACAGGAAATCCATATCACCTCTAAATATCCCTAAAGTTTTGCTATAATTTCTGGCTGTGTTGCATGCTCTGCTCAATATCTGCCATAGCCCATGAAGCAAAAAAGAGTATTTCAGTGTTGCAGGGTGCAAGGATTCCCTGTACATGCCCTGAACCTCCTTTCCTCCTCCATAAAAGGATGAAGATGTATGGGTGTAGACATTACAAAGAGAAAAAAAAACCGAAAATTCCTCAAGTCTTGATATTTCTGTCCAAGTAAAAACTCAGACAGAAAAATGGAATGGCTGGATGCCCAATAGTAGAGTGGGAAGGATGACATTTTGATGCCCAGATGCAGCCATCATGAACATAGTGTTTCAGTCATAGATTCATTAGAGAAATAGAAATGTTAAAACCATCAAAGAATGGGTTATTTTCTACTTCTTTTCAGGGCTGACAGACAGGTTTGCCAAAATCAACCCTTTGCTAGTTCTGCTAATAGCACAGCTGTACTTCCACAGGAAAGTGGGACTAATGCTTCAGCCCAACCTCCTTTCCAAAAATAATTGTCCTTTTCACTGAAGATTTGAAGGGAAGTTACTGCTGCTGTACTATTGCCTTCAGACACAAAGGCTGCTCTTAGTTGACCATGGTCCCACTTCTAAAGGAGGTGGGGGCAGGTGTCACTGCAGGCAGTTCTTGGATCAATATACTGTTCATCACAAGACCACCCTCCTCTGAGTGCAATAGCCACAAAAGAAATTCCTCTGTTTCTACAGGAAGAAATCCTAACAAGGATTTAAGAGTCAGATCACACACGTTTGCCTCCCTCCTCTTCACTCAGTTCAGTAGGATTTCAATATAAGAGACCTGTAAAGTTCCACCTCTTACAAGAAGTAGTGGAAAGACAAAACAACAATGCTGAAATAATTCAGAACATGCTGTTTCTTTCTCCTAAGTTTAATATACTACTTACTACTACTTATTTGGAGGCCTGGGGAGGATTCTTTCTCCTCAGAGTTGTTTCCATCAGATCCAAGTTCCTACACATTTTATTTTTGCATGTCTATAGTAGCATATCCTCTGTAAGGTTTATAGGTAAAAAAACCCTGAAAACCACTCTGCAGCAACTGGTATTGTGACCTGTGTACACAGAGTCTGGAATATAGCCTAAAATTTAATGCAAAACCAGTTTTAAGCTCAGAGGAAAAGTGGACTGGTCAGTGGGCTGGACTTGCTGAAGACAGACCAGCCAGCTTAATGTTTCCTACTTCTCTTTTGCAGTATAGATGTATATTCCTCTAAGGAATGAGCCTGATCAAAGCAGAGACTCTTCCCTACCTCTGAGAGGTCCCAGTGTTTCCCTCTGCAATGCTGCAACCACGCATGGCTCTGCACACAATATCTCCTGCATGCATGTGCACAGTTGGTATGTGGGTGACAGCACTTACAGCTGCAGTCCAAAAGTAGCAGCTGCCTGTTGATACAAACCCTCATGCTGAAAAAACAGGTGATAATGAATTCTGAAAGCATATGCAAGTATTAAGCAAGTACTCCATGAATTGCCAGCAGCTGTTTCAAGAACCTTGCCCTGCTTGCCACAGGTATTCATTGAAAGTATGATACCCACCCCTGATATAAAACACAGGCATAGGCATGGGCATGTAGTGCCCCAGACTCCCTTAAGGCTTGCCATGCCAGCAATTTGTTTGGTAATTTCCAAGCTACCCATTGTGAAGCTTCCCACCATGTAGAGGGGAAATAAAAAGAAAGGAAAGGAACTAGAGAGAAATAACAGTCTAATTTCCTTGTCATTTTATAGCTAGATTCTTAAAGAGAAAGTCATATAGCTGTTCAGACTTCCAGGACTTCTAATATCTTTCTAATGTGTATTTTGCTCACATAATTAGATCATATTCAGTCTCTATCCTAAACACACAGAAGTCTCCCAGCACTTTCACAACAACAGAAACACTTCAGGTATTTTAACTTATGATACAGTTTCATCATTTTAACCTCCAAGGAATGTGGCACTGAAACATTTTCCCTCCTTATTCTGATTTTTTTGTAATGATTAGAAAGATCCCATCTCTGCAGATCATTTGTTGGTGTTGTGTGGAATAGTTCAGCTTTCCCCTGTACCCTTCAGCTCTGCTGCTGTGTCTCAGCAGTTACAGCTCTAGCTGCTTCCTCTAGTACAGGAAGGAGAGACAACAGGCAAGAAAGTTGCTGAGGTTACAGAGGAAGCAGCGACATGACTAGATAAAGGGAAAGAACCTGCTCTAAGATCATAATTCTTCTGAATTAACTGCACATCAAACAGAATTCAGACAACAATGTAGAAACTCGTAAAAAAAAGTAGTCTTAACTTTATTAAAGCAGTTACTGCTACCTTTGGAAAATAAACAACTCTTAGGCTCCACAAATCCCAGCTAAGAACTCACATCTGAAACAACTCCATGTCATTAGAAACACTGAATAACACAGTGATCAAAGGCACTGTCAATACCATTCTATTACACAGGAGGATAAGAGGGAGGCCTAGCCAACTAACAGGGTGAGTAATTGGGTTATACTCCAGGCTTGTTTTTAACTACTACAATCCACCATGTGAATGCTGCAGGTCTCATTTAACTGGGTCACCAAAACTTAGGCAAAAGCCTACTAACTTAAGGCTAGGAGGTATTATTTGTTTGCCTAACTTTAGGCTATAAGACGTGAACACTGGGAAAGGTAAACAAATCCACACAGGTAAGGGCAGGAATCTGGACCAGCAGATGGTACAGGTAGGAATTGTGCTCCTCAGCTTTTAGGACCCTTTTTGCCCTTACAAATTATTTCAAATTTCTTCCACAGTCCACATTCAGAAGCAACAGAAATTTAAGAACAGAGTAAGTGCCATGCCCTCCCAAACCACCCAGACAATGGATATCCACTTTGAAAACTGTGTCCTATCAAGCCCCAGGGTCCTGGCAATCAATCCACATAGTAATTTAAAGTAAATACCTTTCAGTAGGTAATCCTGCCACAGCCATGTCTTGAACTTCATTGAGGTCAAGGTTCTTAGGCTCAGTTAATGCAAGCGGTGATAGCTTCCTTCTGCCATCCTGAAGTGAGCTTTCATGCTCTGAATTCATCATCTTGCTTGGCTGGTTTTCAGCAACAGTGAGATCTCTACATGCAGAATGCTCACCCTGCTCCCTCGCAGGAGTGGCTGGAGAGTGATTTTTGTTCAGGTCTCTGTCTTGCTCTTCAGTGCTTGTGTTTAAAGCTAAGCCACCTTCCCCAGTGACTAACATCCCTGCAGTACCTGTTTCAGGGATGTCTCCAGTTTTTTCATCACCAGTCTTTGCTGTATCTAACACTGTGTCACTGTTCTCTTTTACATCTCCCTCAGTCACATTGCTCGATTCTAGTTTTGAGTCAGTTTGCATGCAATCATCCTGGCTTATTTCATTTTTTAAGTAATCTATTAACCCATGCTCAGTCACTTCCTTTTCTTGCTGTGCATCTTGTGAATTTTCCAATGTTTCCAAGCACGACCTGTTTACTGGATCATCCTCTATCACCTGCATATCATTCTGAGACTTAATATCATGCATAAAATCACTATGAATGTGTGGCTCCTGATTCTCCCCAGGTGACACATTAAAATTGCCTGGCAATTTTTCATGCTTGTAAGATTCTCCTGGGACAAGCATTGAAGCTGCCATGTCAGAGATGCTCTTGGCAATGTCTGGATCACTGTACTCACTTTTCTCCTGGTCATTTGGCTTAGGATCCTGGCACTGGTCAGTAGGAAGGCTTACATCCTTTTCAGGTGAAACTGGTTCTGCATTACGCTCTGTAATTAAGTTAATTCCCTCTGTGGTAGCAGCACCTTCTAAGTCATTCTTCTGTACATCACCTGTGGAGGTAAGAGCTCCAGTGGGTTGCTGCTTACTGTCAGAATATGCAGGGAAGTTCTCAGCTGCTGCCCCATCAAATGAAGCCAGTCCTTGCTGCTTTATCTCTAAGCTTATTAGCGGTTCAGGATCAATGCCACCAGCACACACGCCTGCCTGCCTTTCCATCTCGCTGCTCTCAGGAAGCTCGGCGGTTTTGTCTGGCTTTTGCAGATTTTCCAGAGCACATTCAGCAGATGTAGCACCATCCAAGCTAGGGACCACTTCGAAAGAGCTATTAGGTTGCCTGTTTTTCTCAGTGTCCTGGAGACTTGATGGTGGCACCTCTGTCACTGCGTTTTCTTGGAGGGATTTGCCTTTAGCAGCTTCGCAGGAAGTGGCAGTAGCTAGAGACGACTCTTGCCCCTCTGTTTCTGAGGTGCCCTCAGGAGCTCCTTTGCCCACTTTACTTGGTTCTGAAAAGTTCTCAGCACCACACAGTTCTGCTGTATCCTTGGCCCCTGGGCTCTGCTTGAAGCCTGCATGGTTTTCAGACAAAAGTTGGGGTAATTCAGCACTCAGTGTGCTGTGAACTGTTTTTTTAAATATCTGGCTGATATGCTCCCTAAAGTTTGGGAGGCTGGAGCCAATGTCCAGAGAGCTGCCAGTCAGAGTCTCATGCTCCCTTCCAGAGTTCTCTGCAGACTGCTCAGCAATAGTGATCTCTGCCCTGGTTAAGTTGTTATTCTCTTTCGAAGGCTCTTCCAATTTTTCTGACTTCACAGGTTTCTCTAAGATCTTGCCGTACTTGTCATCCACGCAGCTATTGGGTGCAATTTCCTCATTACAGCCTTCTTGTTTACCAGCAGATGAAAGGCTCAGCAGCTTCCCTTCCCCTTCTAGAGCAGGGAGTGCTAACAGAGACTCTGCTGAACTGTCACTTTGCAGTTCTTTGAAGTTTACCTCACTTTCTCTTTCTTTGGATTTAATTGCAGATATCTCTTTCTTCGGCTTCTCAGAATTGAACTGGGATAAGTTTTCAGTACTCTGCTCCACATTTAAAGTCTCTGGCAGGACTAAACTTCCATCTCCAACATCCTGAAAACTTTGGTCTGGAATATCTTTTCCATCCACACACGTACTCCCCACTAAGCTCTTTTCCAAATTTGCTGTTTTACCTGTGCTGACCTGGGGTGAAAGACCTGAGTGCACAGACACCTGAGAACCTGCAGCAATCTGCACGTTAGAGTTACCCTCTAAGGCATTTTGGCATGCTACAACTTCCAGCTCATTAGTTAGTAATTCCCCCCCAGTACCATTGTTTGTATTGTTTCCAGGTTGCTGGCTAGGATGGTTGAGTGCAGAGGTCTGTGTAGAGAAGGCTGTAAAATTTGCTTGACAATAACCAGGCTCCTCTGGTGTCTTTTGAATGCAGTTGGATTTATATGACTTATCAGTGGGAATTACTTCCCCATGTGCCTGTAGAGGTGAGGGAGATCCTTGTGCCCCTGGACTTCTATCACTTCTCATGGTGCTTGTTTCTGTGACAGAAGCACTGCTCTCACAACTTATCTCCATGTTTCCATCTTTTCGGATGATTTCCCCATCAGCAGTCAGACTTTCCATCTTTTCAGATATTTTTGCCATTAATGGTGTTTTCCCTTCAGTTTCTGGACAAGATATTTGAGGATCATTTTTCTCAGAATGATCAGAAGTATGTGCTATTTCTGTATCACTTGGCAAAGCCTGCGATATGTTAGTGGCACTTGCTGAATTCCCTGTCCCTGGAAGAGTGTTTATAGCAGCAGCACGGCTTTCACCAGTCTTATCCTTTATCCTGCATACACTGCTTGGCTGTTCAGTCTTGTCAGATTCTTTAGAAAACATATCACTATGACATGCTGCTTCATGCTGACTAGCTGAGATCAAAGAATTATTATCCTGCTGGGGTTTGTCTGAGTTTTGCTTACTGTGGCAGTTTTCTTCTGCCTTGAGATCAGTTTTGTTTTGCTCATTGCAATCTCGCAACTTAAGCATGGTCACACCAGAAAGGTTTTGCTCATGTTCACTGCTGCACATTTCCTCTGACACCATGGCACTGATTTCCTCCATGTCCTTTTCTTTTGCTGTCTCAGAGCTGCATTGGGTCAGTGCTGTACCTAGCACAGAAGAGTCTTTATTAAGGTTGTTTGACATGTTTAGAGGTATTTCTGGTATGTTGCTGTGATTATTTAGGTCCAATGGCTGTTCAGGTTTTAGAGCCTGCCCTTTGTGCTCCTGATCATCTGCTCTTGTGATAGTTGTCAGGCTGCTTTGCTGCTTCTGTTGTTCAAGTCTTGTATTTGAAATCCAGCCACTGTCACCAGCAACACACACTGACCTCTCCATTTGTTCAGCTTGGGGAAGAGCAGTTGGAACATCTGCCTTTTCCTGCCCCTCTCTGATACTGCACTCCAGGGTCTCTGAAGAGCTGCATGTGTCACTCTCAGAGGGGCAGCTGTTTTCACTGAGAGGGCTGTCACCCCCTTCCTCCATGTGAACTTGCTGAGGAGCGAGTCCTGAAGTACTGATTACAGCTTGGGAGGTTTCTGAACAAGCCACCTGCCTATTTCTGTGATTTTCTGCAGCCTCTTGCTCCAGCTGAGCTTGCATCAGCACATCTGATTTACATTCACTTTTCAGTGCCAAATCTTTGACCTCCATGAAACTTTTCACCACAGTTTGGTGCTTCTCTTGTTGAATAACCTCATTTTCTTTACCATCCATAGCACTGCTCTGTGCAGCTGCAGCTCCTTGCTCTGGATAGCTGTGAGGAACTTCAGTGATGTGACTGATCTGTTCTTTGGTTTCCAAAACTCGTGAGGCCTCCCCAGTTTGCACAGCCATGCAATCCACAGTGGCTGCCAATTCATTTAAGCCCTGGAGCTCAAGTTTGGATTTGGATATTTTTGTACTTTCTGACTTGCTACAGCTCTCAGGCTTTTCCTTACTCTCAATTTTGCATTCAGATTCCAACACAGTTTCTCTAGCAAAACCCTTTTCCCAGGACTTACCCTGCTTACTCTGCTTAATATTATTGTTCTCAGAGTGAAGGAGCATTGAACTATGTGGACTGGTTAAACAAACCTTCTCAGTCTCATTACAGCTTGGCTGGTCCAAAGTTGTGTCTTGTGCTTCAGTGTTAAAGCCATCAAAAGCCAGTGGGCATTCCTCCCTTGGAAACTGTGGTGAAGCCACAAACTTATTCTCCAGGTCATCTGTGGCAGCTTTTTTCTCTCTGCTCATTTGTTTTTCAGGTATACCACCAAGAGTATGTGAATTGTCTTCAGGCAATTTAAAGTCTAAATTCAGAGGCTTTCCCCCAGCTTCTTCCCTTAAGTCACCTGTTGAAATCTTTTCACAAAAACTGAATTCCTCAGGACAGTGTCCCAAGTGGATATCTTCTGTATCCTGGAGCTGGCTACTAGCACACTTCAGTACTTGTCTTTCTGCCCCACTTGACTCCTCAGGTAATTCACTGATTTCTGTCACTTGTGCCTCCTCTGTTCTCATTGCCTTTTTTTCTCCTGTTGCACTAGCCTCAGTTTCTTTTTGATTCTGCTCTGTGGATCTGCTTAGAGAAGTACTTAATGCATATTCCTCCAGTAGTAATCTTTTATCTACCAGAGATTTTTCCTTGGTGGGACTGAGAATGCTTTTTGTTTCAGAAAATGTGGTGCTTTCTCTAGACACATCATCAGCTTTTATAATTTCATTGCTACTGGCTTCATCTTCTGGGCTTTCAGTTGTGACAGCTGATTTTTGTTCTTCTTGCTTAAATGATAAAGGCACACAGAAATGCTCAGCACTAAGAAGCTCATCCTCCTTTTGAAGCTCTCTTTGAAAAATTAGTTCAGTTTTTTCCGAGGCTGTTTTCACTGCTTCACTCCTCAGTGGATCTTGAGAGTTGTTTCTAGGCACATATTCCCTCAAAGCCTCTTCAGGCTTTGGTACCAGGAAGAGATTTGGAGGCTTAGAAGACAACTCTGACATTAAAGTACAGGCTTCTGATTGCTCCCCTTTGCTTCCAGATAGAGCTAGATTTACCTCATCCCCTTTAGCTGCTACAGCCCTCATCTGCAGACCACAGCCTTCCCTGATCTCAATGAAGCCCTGAGCATTCAAAATTGCTTCAAATTTTTCACTGTCTGAGCCTCCTGTTGCTGGGTAATTTAGGATTAAGGTTTCCTTTTTCATTAGCAGACCCTCTCCACCATCTGTGTTCTGTCTACCTTGCTGTGTTACAGTCTGGGGCTGACCTACTTCCAAAACTCCTTGCTCCTCCTGCCTGGCCTCCTGAGCAGTAAAATAATCTCCTGCCTCTTTTCCCTGGGGAATGGTGCTGACATGTGGTTCCCTCATGTCACCCAGCTGTTCACTCTGCCAAAGTGGTCCTAATTCACTCAAATTCACTTGTGGGACTCCTTGCATTTTTTTTGTAATAGCTGCAGGAGGGCTGGGCTCCAGACTTGGGTTTCTGGGATCACTCTCACTGATTTTCATAGGGGCAGCAGCAACAACGTCACATTTTAGGCTTCCGTCCACAGATTCTGTGTGTGCTACTCTCTCCTCTTTCTCATTCCCTGGACCTGGTGATGGCACTGCTTCACTGCAATTTGAGATTGGTAACTTGTCATTGCTGCTTGTAAGATCTGCTGTGACATGTTCTTTGGCACACTCTGCAAAAGGCATTGAGATAGGCAGACTTCTTCCATTTGCTCCTGCAGCCTGCATTAAGAAATCAGAGCCTGTTTGTCCTCTATGTTCCTGCAAGACAGTGTCCTCTCCTGTCACCTCCGAAGACATCGTGCTTGAATTTGGATTGGATAAATCTTCAGCACTGTAGCTGCTGATGCCTTCATTACTGATGCTGCCAACAATGGAAATGTTTATTTGTTTCATGTCAATCAAGCAGCAAAGAATATGAAGCAAAGAATAAACCCAATTTGTGCCATTGATGTTTCAAAGCCATGAAGCGCATGCGCCAAGAAGCTGATAATCTGCTTTCAGGAGCTAAACCATCAGGCATATTACAGTGATTTAAACACTCATTACTCTGGAGAATATGTCCCCAGTTGTCTTCCCCTGACAGCCACCATGCTCATGACATGCATTTTAACCATTCCAAAAAATCTTAGTTAAGTGTGGTGAGAAGGGACACACAAAGGAGCAGCATGAGTAAAAGGGGAAAAGATAAGGAGAAAAGTCAAAATACACTGGAAAAAACCACCAGAACACAAAAGAAAGGATTTTCATTTCTACTTCCATGAAATTACTTTGCACAAAGCTAAAGGCCATGTGATCCACAGGAACTGCTGGTATCTGGCTGTACTTTTATGGTGTAGTAGAAGATTAAGGAGGGCCCATCTGTTGAAGGTTTTCTCCAACTAATCAGCACAGCTGATTCTCACCAAAAGGCCAAAGTTCTCACCCTGCTCAATGACATTGCCATACAGTGACACACACCCTATGAGGTCATTTTACTGCAGTGTTTGACTTCAGTGTGTATAAACTATAACCTTTTGTATTATTTCTTCCACCACCCATTAAAGATAAGATAGAAAAAGTGGAAATAGATGATGTGGGTGCAGCTAAATGCAGAGAAATTCTTTGTAAAGTTTTTCACATGCACTGTGAGGACCTCAGTTTCCACACCTAAATTTGTAAGTGATGAAAGGTTAATCTTCTCTCTCTCATCTCTCCTGGGAAGCCTGGACATATTTTCAATGCCTTAGGGAACACAGTGAAAAATCATCTCAAAACTCAATATAGAACTGTACCTAGGAGCAAGGGCCATCATTTACCTAACAGGAAATAACAAATCTCCTATCCACTCTTCCCCCAGAGCAAGATACACAGGCATGTTGTCAGTCACTCAGAGGTCAGTGTGATGGTAGCACACTCTAGTTCATAGCTGCACAGAGAAGAGGCCATTCATAGTGAGCCCATCATTGGAGCTCTGCCACAGCTTAGCAGTAACAGGTTATGTTTCAGAAATTCAAAGTGCCCTACAGGCTGGAGGTCTAAATGATACTTAAAACACCTTCTGTAAGGCCAAGCACAACTGGATTTTAAATAATCTCCAGAAAGCTGAGAAGCTTCTTTTCTCTGCTCAACTTTTATGCACAAAAACCTTGATGGAGGGGTCAGTGACCACCTCTCAGGTCCCTACAGTTTAGGGCTATGTTTAGACAAACTCTGCCCCATCAATACTCATTGAAGCCCCATGCTCTTGGGCTGTGCTATAGTACACAAAATGCTCTTCTAGGTGGAGTCAAAACCTCTCCTTATACTAAGGATTTTCCAATGCAGTAACCAATTTCTTTATGAGAGTTGCAAGTAAAACTGAATGCGAGTTTATCTTGGATCCCAAAAACCTTCTTTGGAGTCATTGCAGTGGAAAATAAACTAATCTGTAAAGATCTATTGACATTTGCCTGTATAAAGTGCAAGCCTCAAATTTAAGGTGAAATATCTATAACATACAATTCATATATAGCTTAAACAAGCTTCAGCAATTCTTGGCATCAGTTCAAGCATTTCATTTATAACGCCAACAGATTTTATTTGAACTTTCAAAGAATTGTTCTGCCCAAAGGAATTTTTCTTTTCCTAGCACACTGAAAACACCTATCCACATAAAACATACTGACACTGGGTACAACAGAGATGGTAATGTAATATTTGGTATCTGCTGGATCACTGACAACATTGGGCATGATGGGACTTGAACAAAACAAACAAGAGATGCCAGGAGGCTTTCCCCAAGGAAGGAATTAACTTTATCATTTGACATTAACTTTGCACTCAGAGAAGCTTAATTAGAAGAGGAGGTGCAGAAACCACAACACTGAATTGGGGAGGGGATGGAAAAGTGGGAGTCAGCTGCCATTCCAGTTTTTTATTCCTTTTGCAGGTTTATCTTCTTAGTGATTAAACTGCTAATTGTAGTTTTCCACCAGGGTTCTTCAACCTGGAAACATGCTTTTGCAGATACAGCAGTCAGGGGAAGAACAAACACACACAGGTGAAAGCTGGGGAGGAGAAGCTCTCTAAGATCTGTGAAACTGAGCACTGGAAGAAGTAGAAAACATCACCTACAGTTTACAGTTTCCTCCTTATTGCTTATCTCAACCTGTGATTCTCTACTCATTGTTAATCCCATCTGTCAGCTGAGCTGGGAAAAGCATGGTAATAAACCCACGTTTGAAAAACTGGTAATGTTCATCACACAAATCATACATCATTATCTATTTGCATTTTACAGATTTCAGCTGACTGGAATTTCTCTAAGACCTGATGTCTTTGTTAAATCAGACTTGTATCTGCAGCTATCAAACAGTTCCAAACATATCTGAGGCAGTTAAGTTTACCTGAAAACAATTGCTAAACCCATGAACTATCTACTGACATGCTGGTAGTAACTTTGTAAAGAGTCATAGTAGTAAACCTGTGACTTAAGTTTGAGGGCAGATGACAATCCTATGAACTGAGCTCTTCAGCATTATGAATCAACTAAAGCAATTTTCCTGGTGTTTGATAATGCTGAAAATTTGTTTTACGCAGAAGTAGATGAAGCAATTGGGATGACTTTGTAATAAATGTAGCTCAACAGAATTAAAATGACAGCACTGACATGCTGTGACATCAACTTAAACTATCATTTTTAGACTACTCATCTGCGCTACTGCAGCTTCCTTTACTGTTTTATCCAGGATATAAGAGAATTGAAAGGTTTGAGTTTCCAGTCATAAGATATGTCCAGAATTACCTGTTTGGTTATCTCCATTTATGTTTCTCCTTCTGTAATAAGTAACAAGGAAAACTATATAGGAAATGCATCCTACATGTCCCTTTCCATTTTCTGTAATCTTGCTTTTCTGTCTGCAAGACACTGCTGGGGTGAGACAAACATCTGTTGGGAATGACTTAAGCACAGCTGATCCTGCTTTAGGGCAGAAGGATGGACTAGATGACCTCTTAAGGTCACACCTAGTCCCATTATCTTCCACTCTTTTTAAAGGGAATAAGACTATAGGGAAGGGACACCATATGCTGAAGATTATTCCCCTGAGTAAAACCCAATCTACCTGAAGATATATTAGCAATCAATAATTACCTGCAGGAAGTATATATTCTCAGACAACCCATCCACAAAAAGCCATAACCCTAAGAGTTGGGGGTTTTATAAACCCTAAAAGTTTAAACCCTAAATACAGAAAAAAAAGTGTTCTCTTTTGTGGTTACTTGATCTGCTGTTTGTAATCTAAACTAGCTTGATATTAAGGGAAAAAATTCATACTGTAGAGTAATATATAAAACATGCAAATGACAAAGCATGGAAAGACATAAGGGTTCCTCAGTTTGTGTAGAGCTTAGGGCAGAAAGTCATTTTACTAGGAATAACTGCTGCATATAATGTCATGCCAAAAACCAGAAATGCAGTCGTGCAAAGACCTAGGTGCTTATCTAACTTGAAATATTCAAGTGCTCTCAAGAGTTAAAGGGAACTCTTCCCTTCTCTTACAAGTTAAGTGCACAGTTAAGGATTTGCAAGTTCAAGGCTTTAACACAGCCCATATGCATGTTATTCTTCCAGTTACAGCATCAAACAACAGTGAGTTAAATCTTTATATGTCTGAAGTGTTTGTTTTGCATAAATAATTACTGAGAAATTGCTTGGTTGGAAGCACATTGCAAATTTTCCAATTCATTTTTAATGCCTGTAGTTAACCTCTTCCACCTTCAGAATATATTGTGGCAAGTTCAAATTATCCTGGAACAATTTAAGAGTACTGGCCAATTACAAAGATATTTATTAGGACAACACTGCCTGGTTTGTGTTCAGGGTGTGAAGCTCTACAGGATGTTAAGAAATCAATGATTTGTTGTGCACCTCCCATAAACACTTCTGGATTAAGAGCCATACCTATTTTACCAGCCATTAACACGTGAATTCACAATTTCCATTACTCAGTTTTGCCATCCACAACAAAAGAAAAGGGACAGAAGATAAAACCAGCAGCAGCTAGACAAAAGCTTTCTGGCATTTACTATCTGTGTGGGGTGGAAGCACATGCAGTAGAGATCCCCAAAGATGTTAAACCTACTTGATAAACAACAGGAAATCACAGATAATTTATATTTCCCCTTTCTTATTCCTTTGTTTTCCTTCTAAAACATGCAGTATTGAAAGGACAGGCAGCCTTTGCAACTCAGTCGCACTTGTGAGAGAAGCATCAAGTGCTGAAGTGCATGAAACCCAGAGGTCACACACGGTTGCCATCCACACTGATGTAACTTGGAGCCTGAGTGATTACATTCCCAGGAGGATAACAGCCTGAAATCTGAGGATGAATTTAGAAAGCACTGAAGGGGACAAATGTACAGCCAGCTCTGTAACCATGGCATGTGTGTAGCTGCTTCTCAAATGTTTCTGTATCCCCTGACACATGAGAGATCAGTGTCTACACTTTGAATTAATGCATTTGGACACACTATTGGAGAAATTAAGTCAAAGAATTGTGCACTTTAATCTGTCCCTAAGAGGTATTGAAAGTTAATTAGGAAATAATTTCCACATTCCCTTAAAAAGTCAGAATTTGAGGCAGAGTAAGTCACTATTTGCATTTTTCAGCGTAAACAACCACATGAGAAATCCATCATAGCTGAAGGGCTGCTAACAGCAGCCAGCTTCCACCACCCTCCCCTGTATTTCTAAGCTTTCAGGAAAAAGTGAAGCAGGAATAATGACCTATATGATTCTCCTGGGAAATAGCCTCCCTTTCTTCCCCCACCCCCAATCACTTTTCACATCCTTGCTCCATACAGACTAAAATGCAGGGCCTGTAATATTTGAACTATGACCAAACTAGATGATTCCAACATAAATAAGCTGTACTACTGCTGCAGCAAGCAAACATGGCCACATCTGCAGTTGCAATTCCACAACTGGCTCCTAGTCTCCATCAGAGATACCCAGAACATCAGCAGGAAGCATGGCACTGAAAGGATGATCCCACAGGATGTGTGGCAGTTTCAGTTTGTCATCCTGCAGTGGTTCTGTGGGTCCCACAGGATCTGTGTGCAGCACTCCAGGTGGGAGAGCAGCCAAGTTCATCCCTGAGGAGTGCTTATATCCCTGAACTACTTCTGGGTGTGTACCTCTTAAACTGCTGTATCTGCTTCTTCCTAAAACCTGCTGGAAAAAAATGCCTCTCTGGGACAGTTGTCCAGGATTCCTTAAGCATTTTCCTCAGTGGACTAGGAGGAAGGCATGGTTGCCTCTCACAGACACCAATGCAAAGCTTGAGGCTTGCGAGCTGTTCTAGTTCTTCAGCATCTCTTTCACATGGAAAGTTTACAGATTGCTTGCTGACTGTTACTTTTCAGCATGCAGGACTAGTGAGAAACAGGTAAAAAAAATTGGACTTAAAGTATTTAAAATCCCAAACTTTTTCAATTCCAAAACATGAGGATGGAAAAAATAAATGAAACCATTTCTGAGACTTTGTGGAGGATGGAAGAGAGCCATACACAAGACTGGAAAGAAGCAAACATGGTAGTTTTCCACACAGACACTATCAGAAGATGACAGGTCATACACTCTTAAGACTAAGAGTTCACTTCAGGGTGGAAAGGATGTGTTCAAAGCAACACACAGGAGGGAGTTAAAAATAAATAGCCTGGAATCTAAAACTTCAAAGATTTTCCGTTCATTGTCTTTGCTTCTATTTGGGCAGGATATAACTTAGAAGCCACCCAAAACAGGCATGTGCCAGCAGTTTCAGAAGGAAGGCTAAATAAGAAGTAATTGCCTGAGCTCCTGCCCATCTAATGTTTCCTGCCCAACCTGGCCCACAGGATGAAGAGTTATCCTTCTGGATAATGAAAATGAAGAGGATAACAGAGAGTGATAGGACAAGGGGAAATGGATGGAAATTGCACCAGGGGAGGTTCAGGCTAGATATTAGGAGGAATTTCTTTGCTGAAAGGGTTGTGAGCCATTGGAACAGGCTGCTCAGAGAGGTGCTTGAGTCCCCATCCCTGGAGGTGTTTAAGAGCCAGGTAGATGTTGCATTGGTGGCATCATTTAGTAAGCTGCTAGGGCTAGGACAAAGGCTGGACTCGATCTCCAAGGTCTCTTCCAGCTGCAACTGTTCTATGATTCTAAGATACAAAGGTCCACCCGTATGAAGATATGAGGCCAATGAGAAATTCTACAAGTCTCAGGTCAAATATTCAGGTGAGGAAGCTCTGAGGTTAATCATGGTCTTTCAGTATTGACAGTGACAAATGAATACAGCCTGCAGACTGATCTGTAAGTCACCATATCTGAATGACTAGAGAAACTTGCAGCTGACACCTTCACACCACTAAAAGCCACCCCAATTTTTCATCCCTCTTTTTCCTGGCTGTGCTGACAGACACTTTCCATCAAGAATGTTTTTCACCAGATGATTGAGTGACAGTGACAAAATCCTGCTGTGTGGATGAGTACAGCTTCATTCCTGGCTGCTTGATATGATTTTGCCACCTACTTTTTTTTCTTGTAGACAGAAGATCTTTTTGACCACAGTGAAACAAACTGCCCTGCCCCAAAGTCCCCTTCTCAATTTTATATATTTTAAACTTTAGAAATGAAATAAACATTATATAAGTGATGGAGAGCTGTTTTCTCAAGGTGGGGTCCAACTGAGTTCACATACGTGAGTTCATTACATTCCCACAAACGTATGCAACAAGAACATCAAAGTTTAAGTCTGCAGATATCTAGCTTCTTCTTATCATCATCTGAATCTCTTACTCTCTAACATACTAGACCATGCATATTCTATACCCATTTTATAACTCAGAGATTAGTAGTTGCTTTGATAAGGGTCACTCCTGGAAGTTAGTGTTAGGTCAGGTTGTTGAAAGCACATTTTCACAGTGGTTCTTTTCCCTACCAGTTTCCTGGTAGCTAGTCTAGATTTGAGGGCTGGAACACCTCTCTTATGAAGAAAGGTTGAGAGAGTTGGGATTATTTGCTCTGGAGATAAGAAAGCTCCAGGAAGACCTTATTGTGGTCTTTCAGTACTTGAAGGGACCTGTGGGAAAGATGGGGACAGACTTTTCAGCAGGCTCTGTTGTGAGAGGACAAGGAGTGATGGATTTAAACTAAAGAGGGAGATTTAGACTAGAGAGAAAGAAGAAATTTTTTACACTGAGGGTGGTGAGACACTGGCACATGTTGCCAAGAGAGGTAGTAATGTCCCATCCCTGGAATCACTCCAGGTCAGATTGTTACCTGAAATACCCCTGATGTGATCAATTATGATCCTACTACTTGCATTTGAACTTAAGCTGCCACAAACTATTGCATGATATCAATAATTACAGAATTGAGTATTGGAAGGGACCCACCATGATCCAACTGCCTACTTCAGAGCTGACCAAGAGTTAAATTATTAAGGGCATTGTCCAAATGCCTCTTAAAGACTGACAGGCTTGGGACATCAACCACCTCTCTAGGAAGTCTGTCCTGGTGTTTGACCACCCTCTCAGCAAAGAAATGCTTAATCTTTATAATTTTTTATAAAAAGGAGAGAAAAGTTTATTGCCTGGTCTAGTATTAACTTAGCCTTTGAAATATTTTACTGGACTTTGTTCTTGCTTTTTATTTCTCAAGTTTATACCCTTCCAAGACAATGGCAAGCAGAAATGGCAGCCTGGACTAGTGGAAACAGAAAAAGGCCCCAATTACACATACTCCATTTGAAAAGGATGCAGCAAATCTTTCCACAGTGATTAATCTTAAAGAAAATTTGTGAAAACACTTAAAAAGGTGCCCACAGCCTATAAATCCTACACATTTATCAACAAATTACTGCTACCCCTCCTAAGTTGTTCTGATCATTCTATCCCAGGTAAGATTGATGATTTTAACGTAGGACTGAATACCTTCCAGATCATGCTGGCATTAGGCAGTTTCTTCATTGCAGCAGATGAAAACTCAAGTATTCAGAGAAAAAGTATTAATGCTTCAGACAAAATATTCCCTTTAGGCTAGTTAATAAAATCTAGATTATCTTCCTTCTGCCATCCTTAACAGCACTGAAGAATAACTTAACTCTGACAACTGTCCTGTTTATTTAATCAAGTGAATTTTGAGACATTTAGAGAGGTGTAGTATTAGTAAGTATTTGCTGGGTTGGTACTTTTTAGTAAGATTGTTATACAGAGCTAAGCATGGCATTTTGCAATTGTTTACTTTTTCATAATTATACATAACTACAAAAGACTCTTCAATGTTTCTCTGTCTCAGATGAGAGTTTTAGTATGAGCAAAGAGCATAGGAAGTTTAGGTCAAGAGTTACTAGAGCAGCTGGAATCTTGTTTAGAGTTATGCAGTAAGGCGAAAAAATCAGTTTGGTAAACAGTAAGTAGTCTTGTTTTGTCAGGTTATTTTGAAGACTGAATCATCACCATCCATCAGGATGACAGACTTATTTTCAAAGTTACATAAGAACAAACACTTAAACAGTCCCCCAGCTATCAACATCAGCAGGGCTTCAATTCTATGGACAGGAAGAAACTTAATTTCTTACCTCATAACAAGTCCTGGAATTGCTGGGGGTATGCTCTCTGCCAGTTGCACAGCAGCAGGGAGAAGGTCTGAGATGTCTTGACCTCCAGATCTTTCTGTGCTGTTTTCCTGAGGGCTCTTTATTAAATCATGCCCTTTACCAGGAGGTTGGCCTATTTCTGAATCTTGTGGAGTGCTCTAAAACAACATAAAAAAGAACAATTCAAATAGCTACTGCTGTTTTGGAGAACACATAAGCTTAAGAAGTTTTGTTCTGCCCACTGATGGACGACTTCTCTGCTACTTTTTACTGCTTTGATTGAACTTGCAGGTTCCAAAACCAAGCTATTTTCTTTTCTTAATGAGAGAAAACCAGAAGGAAGTGGCTGAGCCAAAAATAAGGACTATTAAAAGAAGAGGGAGAGAAGAATGCAACAATTGTTCTAAAGCAGCCAGGGCCTTTACTGACCCAAAGAGGGTATCATCTTCTCTTTTTCCAAGCCTGGAAAATGCTTCCTTGCTAAAGAAGAAAGGATGGAAACAGGCTCTAAACTTTGGAATTATAATATTAACAATATCTTTGGAGTCAGGTTAGAGATAAAGCCAAGGTTGTTCAAGATCCAGCATTTGAATCCACGTCCAGATTCTTTCCCCTCCCACTTCAACAAAGCTCAGAATGCCTCTGAACTGAAATGGGTCTGATCCTTCACCACACTGCTTTTCTATAGCAATAGCTACAGGCAATGCTGCAGTTTCTATAGTAATAGCTACATAAATGCTCTTACACAAATGTGGTAATACTGCATCACCTCTTCTCAAAGGTAAATATTCACCCAGGAACCTCATCCACAGAGATATGCTTTTACACGAGTGGATTTTTTTGTTTGTTTGTTTCTATTACAAACTACTGTTTGCTCCAGGAAGGAAAAAAAATCTTGTGCAAGTGCCAGGGCTGTGATCTGTGGTGTGCCTGCAAAACGCTGGGCTTCTACAACACCCATATGGGGTTGCATACAACAGGTAATGACACCCTCCTGCTGGATTTTTTTTCTGGCAGAAGTATCTTTAGAAGGCAAAGAGCAACTGGTAAGAGTTGCTCTGAACAGTAGCTGAGAATGTTCAAGTACAACAAAAGAAATGGAGAGAAACAATTAAGCATAAAGCAAAAATGATATCTGAATGAAGCTCCATTTCAAATCCTCTGGCACATCAAGCAATAGTGAAAGAGAAGGAAAACTGCTTCATCAGATCAATCTCAGCATCAAGTCTTTTAATTGTTTTAATTCTTATCTGTAACTCTAAAAAGCCTCAGGCACACTTAAAGACATATAAGCATATGTACTGATATATATGGATGACAGGAGAATCACTTCAGAATAAGGTCAGATGAAAAGCACAATGCACAATTCTAACTGATCTCTTAGGCTTTTTATTTTTTTTTACTCTCAGTTTTTAGGTTTATTTTCTTCTAGTGGTAGTCAATGGGTTGCAGAAAGCTATTGTTTATAAAACTTACACTTCTGTGTGTGAACCTGGTGTACTCTCACACGACCAAATGCTACTTGTGATCAGAGCCAGGAATGAGAGACACCCAGTGGACAAGAAAAGGCCAGGGAATGAGCAACTAAAAAGGTCAGGGCATGCTAAGAATATAAAAAGACTTCCTTCAGACTTCAGGCAAATTTGATTAACTCTCATGTCCTCTGCCTTTCCCTGGAGGAACTTCTTTACTACAGCTTTGTTTGCAGAAGTCTCCTTTATCACACTGCTTTCCAGGGGCTCTTGGTTTCATGATTATTAAGCACTTATCCAGCATGTGCTGACATCTGGCATTTGGAATATTTATCTAAGTATGTATGTTGGCCCCAAAACCACAGTATAAGGCAAAAATACTAGAACATCAAGATTTATACAAGGAAATTTGTTCCTTCCAGCCAAAAGAAAAATTACATATAAAAATAGAGCTCAATTAGCTTACAGGAGTCCATTTTGCTTCTGTTGCAATGTTTGGGGCAGTCTTACTTTTGTTTATATGAGCATTGGGATGGAGAATTTATTTCAGTATGCATACATGTGCAGAGAGAAAGAACTGTAAAAAATGTGTTATTTAATTACCAGAAAAAAGCCCCAATCAATCAAATCAGTGACTTCTAGGGCCAGTGATCATACTGAAACACATCCCTAGCCCAGTCACTGCTCACAGACCACCACTATACCCACAGCCCTGAGCCTGCCTCACTTGCCAGTTAGCATTTACAACAGGTAGCAAACCAAGATGGGGTATTTATAACTTGACAGGAGGGGAACTCCTCCAACAAGATGAGCCTGTCCCCATGGGAGCATCAGTCTTCAGAGCATGCACTGGCCTTGACCCATTAGGGAAACAGGTTAAGAGCAAGGCAGCAGGTTGGTAAACTCACAACAAGCCATGGGAGCAGTCACAGTGTCACACTCTTAGTCAATGTTATTACTGAGTGAGTCTTATTGCAGGAGCTACACTTGGGTCAGTCTGGGAGGTGAGCCACCAATGAATGTCTTGCAATAGCAGCCAAACGAAGAATAATTTTCAGGTCACTTGCAGACAAAAATGACCTCCTTTCCTTTCCCAGCAAGGCAGGGAGTGTAGGAGAACCACATGAAGAACCCCAAGAAATTACGGCAATTTACAAATTTGTCCAGATGCCTCCAGCAGTTGGCAGGAGAAGTGAAAACTAATTCTTTACTTTTCCTCCTTTCTACTACCACCACCTCAAGTTTTCTTGAGCTGATTTGGGTACTAGGTAGAAGCAATACCTCACAGCTCTCTTTAAAAGATTAAGAGCTGCATGTTTTGTCTCCTTCTAAAGCCTCTGTCATCTTCCAAGGCAGAAAGGAATACAGTAAAGAATCAAGTTAGTGCCCACATATTGCTTCTATTTAATCTTCCACAAGATCAGCCACTTAACTCAAAGGTCTCCTTCAGGTTACAATCCTCTGTTCTACTGACCTGCAGTTATCCCACTTTTGAAGCCACAGCATAAAAGGAATGCCTCTTGCACACTAATCTCTTCCTGTGCAGAGAACCAGTATCCTTTGCATTGCCAACCAGAAGCATAAATCCCCCAAGCCACATAACCAGCAACATGGACTCAGTTATGGCATTAGAAAGAAACACTGACATATAATCATCATCATATCAGCCTGGCATATAATAAATCATTGCTACCAAAGCTCAAGTAGCACTACTTAATACAAAGAGATCTAACTCAGTGGTTACATCTGGTAGGTACTTACAAGCCAGTACAGGACAATTATTTCAGGACAGTTTGAAACTCTAATATGGAGTCAAGCTAATCCATCATTGACTCCCCGAGTCTAACACTTCACAGATCACATTGAAGCCAGAGTAATTTTGGAAGAGTTTTGCTGGATTTCTGCTTTTACCATTCAATTCCATAATTCACAAGTTAACTATATGATAGAGACATTCACATGCTTGCTGTACCCAAGCACCTCATCTCCTCCAAATTAGGGTGCTTCCATATTAGACAGAAAGGCTCATATCCTCATGATTTTATCAGCTGTCACACTAAGTCTTATCATCTAAACAGAAACACACTGGGAGAGGCAGATTGAGGAGGAGGAAGTTCACAACATGGCTCAAAAGCTTATATGCACTATTTTTAAGACTTTTTACATTTTGCATAGATTGTTGAGGGAGCTGATTTTTTTTGTTCAATTTTTACTTCGTTTTCTTTTTACATGGTTTTGTGTTTTCAAGGATCTGCTATTTAAGTAGTAATAGCTCATCTGCCAGCTATGACACAAAAAAGAGAGGTGGCTGATAGCCCAGAGTGCTGTGCAGCCATCCAGAAGGAGCTCAATAGGCTGGAAAAATGGGCAGAGAAGAACCTTCTGAAATTTAAAGGCAAGTGCAGATCCTGCACCTGAGAAGGTATAACCTCATGGATCAGTACAGGCTGGGGGCTGACCTGCTGGAAAGTAGCTCTGCAGACAAGGATCTGAGAGTGTGCCATTGTGGCCTAGAAGTCCAATGGTATCCTGGGCTGCACTGGCAAGAACATTGCCAGCAGGTCAAGGGACGTGATCCTCCCACTCTACTCAGCCCTGGTGAGATCCCTCCCAGACTACTGAATGCAGTTCTGGGCTCCACAGTACAAGGGAAACATGGAGCTCTTGGAGAGAGTTCAATGGAGAGCTCCAAAGATGATGAGGATTCTGGAACATCTCCCTTCTGACTCTATGATTCTGTGAAAGGCTAAGGGAGCTGGGCTTGTTTAGCCTGGAGAAGAGGAGACTGAGATGGGACCTTATTAATTTGGTAAGTATCTGAAGGGAAGGTGTCAAGAGGATGGAGCCAGGCTTTTCTTGATGGTGCCAAGCAATAGGACACAAGGCAATGTAAACAAATTGAACACAGAATGTTCCACCTAAACATGAGGAAGAAATTTTCCTGTGAGGCTGACAGAGCACTGAAACAGGTTGCTTAGAGAAGCTGTGGAGTCTCCTTCCCTGGAGACATTCAAAAACCATCTGAGTAATGTGCTCTAGGGGATCCTGCTAAAGCAGGGAGATTAGACTGGATGACCTCTCTAGGTCCCTTCCAACCTTAACCATTCTGTGATTCTATTCTTTAGCAACTGTCACTGGCTACAGAATGTCTTGACTCTTCTTTCAGTTTTGAAGAAAACCTAATTTAACATATTGAAACAATCTTTGCAGCATAGCTCCTGCTGGAGCACAGCAACTCTGACTTGGTGACACTTCTCTTTTTCCAGGCTGTTAAATGACTGAATGATCAAAAACCAAAGTGGCCCTCTTGGTAGGTCAAGAGCACCTATCACCAGGAAGGTTTATTTTCAAGAGAAGCTCAAATGAGAATTTTAACAATGATCTAAAAATGAATCTTAATATAGATATTTAAATGTAGAAGCGACTAATATTCCAAGGTATAGGAAAGTTATGTATTGGTCTTCTACTTTTAACATGTTAGTGATCTCATCTGCACATGTTCAGTGGATCTCTGCCAACCAGCAGAAAAACCAGAAAATCATAACCTGATTACTCTATCAAGTGCTTCAAATTTAAGTTAGTTATGTCAATCAGACACTGAACCAGCTTTGCAGAGCATGCTCTCTTATTTTTAATTAACATCTGTGAAAACAATTAGAAAGACTATATTTTATTCAAAAGTATCATCAGAAAGTTGCTGTTAAATAAATTACTTGTGAGGTTTCAGCATATACAGCCTCTGAGGTGATTTATCACAGAAGCTTGCAGCTAAATTTGCTCTATATTCATTTCAAATGTAGCATAGTTCTTTTTGAAAAGGATTCTGGGATTATTAAAAGTTATTTAGTTGAAAGACTTCAAGAAATAATTAAACTAAAAATCAAAACACAGACATTCTGTTTTTTTCTTTAAGTCTAGGATAATTAAAAACCCCAAACTGAGTTTGTCACAGAATATTCAAACAACAGAAGGAAAACTAAACAGCATATACTTTTTTCTTTTGAGCCAGCATACAATTTAAATGAATAAAACTGATTCTCTTGAAATATGCAGTGTAATTTGCATTAAACCTTTCCACAAGCATTGGACTCTGCAAGAACACAAACTAAATGTACAAGATCACTTTATTTTCGTGGTGACTTTCAACAAGAGCTTAAAAGTTGAAAAAAAGGAAAGAAAGGAAACTCCATTACCAGTGCAGCCAAAAGGATTATGTGCATGGCTGTACTCTGGCTGAAGTTATCACACCAGAAAGAAATTCCTTTAAAGCTACATGGGAGTCTGTTCACAGCTCAGCTCCCAGAAGAGTGGATCTCCCCTCCCAGTTCAAAGCCATAGCAACAGCATCAGGCACTGCCTTGGGTTACAGTGATTGCAGAAGCCTCCTCTTTCTCAACAAGCCACCAGGCTCCTGTTCCCAAAGCACAAAACAGGTCTGGTTTTAAAACCTTGCATTCACACTCAAGCCCCTCCAAATAAGTGAACTTCCCTGGATTTCTCTTTCAATAAAAGTTACTTCCTTTCACATCTGCCCTCTGCAACATTCCTCCATTAAACACACAGCCTTTTATAGCAGTTGCTGGAACATGCCAAAGCTCTGACTTGCTGAAAGTAATCTTTGAAGGGTTACATGAAGTTTCCATTCCCACTAAACCCCTCTGCTTACTGGGGGGGAAGCTGGAACAAGCCTTTACAAGTCCTAATCAATAAACCAGAATTTAGCTTTTATTTTTCTTCATGCCCTCCATTACAAGATAGGGTTGGGTTTTTTTTTCCAATAGCTTTAAATTCTGCCTGCTGGAAGTGTTGGTTGTTCCCTCCCAACCACCACCACCTCTGTGGGGCTGAGGATCAGTGCAGGTGAACACTAGGCTGCAGAGCAAAAGTCAGCCTATGGTACCCAAGCTCTAGTTTCAGGATCAGCTACCACACTGAAAGCATCAGGAGGACAGACACAGAATCATAGAATCATTACAGTTGGAAAAGACCTCTGAGATGAGCTCAATTGTCCACCCAACACTGCCTTGCCCACCACTAAACCGTGTCCCCAAGCACCAGATCTACAGGTTTTTTAAACTCATCCAGGGATGGTGATTCCATCTCCTCCCTGGGCAGCCTGTGCCGATGCCTGATAACCCTCTAGGTGAAGAAATTCTTCCTAATAGCCAATCTAAGCTCCAACTTGTGCCGTTGGAGCTATTTCTTCTAGTCCTATCACTTGTTACCTGGCAGAAGAGACTGAGCTCCACCTTGCTACATGTAGCTCTTTGGGAACATTTCACTGCAATATTTTGCAGCAGGACTGGCTGCAGAGAGCAGAAATGAATTTATCAGTAATTTGATATTTCTTCTGGTCTGGTTTATTTCTCTCATAGGAATAGATTTTTAAATTCTTTTCTAATTAAAATTCTCAAAGGGACAGAAATCAAAAATTGGCATTTGGTGGAATTCTCATTTAATCTGCTTCTTACACATACAAGAAGCAAAACAAAGTGTGATATGGTAACAACAGTTAGTAGAAAAACTCTGGTTACAACATCCTATTGTAAGGAGAATAGGGAGAACCCTATTTCTCCAAGTGAACCTTTGGAGATAAAGGATTGCTTTCTCTCCTGAGAAATACCTACTGAAATGACTTTAGCTGCAAACAAAAATAATCACTTGTTTGTGTATATATTTATATATAGTCACCATCTAAGCCTTTGTTTAGCATTCTTCACAGATTACATAGTTGCCTCTCAGCCACAACAAGAGCAATTCAACCCTTCAGGCTTCATTGTTCATGTCTAGGACCCTTCCAAGTCACTGAGGGCACTACACTGTTTATCTTCAGATTCTTGTAATGTCAACATAAGCATCTGTGACCAGCAGATCCAGAGAGGTGATTCTGCCACTTTACTCTGCTCTGGTGAGACCTCATCTGGAATACTGTGTCAGTTCTGGAGCCCTCAATACAGAAAGGATATGGAGCTGATGGAGTGAGTCCAGAGGAGGGCCACAAAGATGATCAGGGGGCTGGAACATCTCTCCTACAAGGACAGGCTGAGGGAGCTGGGATTGTTCAGCCTGGAGAAGAGAAGGCTTCAGGAGGACCTACTGGTGACTTTCCAGTACCTAAAGGGAACTTACAAGGAGGCTGGAGAGGGCCTGTTTGCAAAGGCCTGGAGTGAAAGGACAAGGGGCAATGGTTTTAAATTGGAGAAGAGTAGATTTAAACTGGATATTAGAAAGAAGTTCCTCAGCTTGAGGGTGGTGGAACACTGGACCAGGTTGCCCAGGGAGGTGGTTGAGTTCCCATTCCTGGAGGCATTCCAGGTGAGGCTTGCCAGGGCTCTGGGCAACCTGACCTAGTTGGGGATGTCCCTGCCCACTGCAGGGGGGTTGGACTAGATGACCTCCAGAGGTCCCTTCCAACCCAAAGGATTCTGTGATCTTCTCAAAAACTTGCTGCTATGTTTGAGCCTTTGAACATACATAGCATGACTGTGCTGGGCTAAATGAAGCATAGCTATAACTAGATTCATAGTTCTTGTTAGATTAATCTTTCCAGCTCTTTATGTGATCTATATTCACTAGGCAAACTCATAGTTTACCTTGTAACACTGCTAGTTCTGCTGCAGCTTCTTATTTACATTTGTTCCTTTACTGACAGTTGGATGAAGGCCTGAGGTATACCTACATTTTCTAAGTGACAGCAGGTATATGAGATATAGCAGGAGAGAATAAAAAAGGTTGATCTTGAAAAAAGAAATTTCATGATATAGCTTGCAATTTTCAGTCTATACTTTCAGCTAAAGCAGCCTAACAAAACACTCAAGATGCTGTTAAATTCATATGAAGTACTATTGGGGAAGTCTCCAAGCTGAGTTCTAAATCCTGTTGTGCTCCCCAGACAATACTGTTTCCTTGCCTTGTAATTTCTAACTACCCATAGCTGTGGAAAATGTAGGCCCAACATTTTCACACTATTTCTAAAAGGAAAAATGTAGTAATTACAGAGGTTCTTTATAAATAAAAAATGTTTCTTTTTCATCTGTAAATCATAAATCTACATTTCCCATTAGAAATGGTGGTGGATTTACAGACATGAAGAAAGCTTTAACCATTAATTCAGAAGAGAGGAATAGTCTTCAAACTTCCTTTTCACTATGCTTTCAAATTAAGAACCTCATCATAACTCTGAATCTTTATTCTCCTTTCATCCCCCCCCTCCTTCATTCACAGGGAAGAAGAGATAATTATTCCTTGCAGTCTGAAGTGTCCCAGAATTTGCTGCATCTGCATAAAAGGACATTTAATTCTCTGCAAACAGACAATGCTCCTTCTGTGTAAGCCAAAACACTTGGCATTACTCACCATGGAATATTGGACCAGTAGTAATTATCACTGAAAGTAAAATGGAGGCTGGAATTATGCTAAAACTATGTAAACATCAGTAATGGACATATTGGCCTGTAGCCAATTGCCATTGACACCCTGTAAGGTTGTGGAGCAGTTCCACTGTCCTGTGCACTCCTGATGTGCAATGAAGTAGAAGGAAAAATGAGAGAATTTTTTCAGAGAGTAAAAGTGGTGAGTCCTGTGGATGTGAGAAACTCAAAGTAAAACCCATGTAGGGTAACAGCAAACCTCATTAATATGCTGTAGACAAAAATGTTACACAGAAAATGGGGAATGTGTTTTTGTTCCCTACTGAGTATAAGTAATGGAATGTATACAGATGTTATTGCACTACTCAGAAAGTATGTAAACACATAGTATAAGCACTAGAGCTCAGAGGAATTTTCCCAGTTATCTGTGGGAATGGAAACTGGGAAGCTGCTCACATGTCCAGTGCATTCTCTGCTGATCCCCATAATTCTGGGATCTGAAAGAAGAACCATGCCAGTTAACTAGATCCATCATTTTGCATAGGCATAATGAAGTTGAAATATGGAAAAGTAATAATGCAGACTATTAACTGCAGAACATGCAGCAGTCAGATTTGTTCATAACAATTAAAAGGAAGAATCCTAGCAGGAATGATGCTTCAGACTCTCAAGAAGCTATGGCTCCTCTAGCAAGTATGCATGTGTTGTTGCCTGTCTACACATTTCACAGTGGAAAACAAACAAGAACAAGCAAGAGAACCACATGTTAAGATATATGTTTAAAGAGAAAGGGACAATAACAGTTGTGGAATAACCAGCTTTGTTTGGCTATTATGGAAATAACATATATAGCTCACTGTGAGACTCCCTCTTCAATTGTGGGGCAAAAGACACTGCTAGAATTTCTACTCAACAGCAGTGTTCACCTTCAAAGAGCAATACAATTACTTGGTAACACTGATTTTCTTTAATCACAAGACTGTGAAAGATGACAGCTCTCCTCTTCAGAGCTCTGAGTGGCAAGAATTAAAAAACCCAGTTAATATTATTACATATTAGAAAATCCAGCCTATTTGAGCTTTAGAAAATTGTGTGCTCATCTTTCCAGTGATAGAGAATTACTTCTGGTTTTACATCCTCCACCCACCCCTCTAAAATGAAAGCAAAGTTGTCCTGGTAATAGCATAGTTGTAGTAGATGGGAGACCATAATAGAAACCAGTCCTGAAGTCAATGTTAATCTTGTTACAGAGTCACTTTGGGACCCAAGTGACCAAGTTAACTGCACATGCTCCTGGAATAGCAAGAGCAAGACTGGGCTGCAGAGTTATCTTGGGCTCACACTTCTTCACACAGAACATGTGCCTTTCTCTTTTTCAAGGAAAATGCATCTGAAAAATAGCCTGTATATAATTCAGCATAAGCCCAACAAGCTGTGCCACTGACANAGTGGAAAACAAACAAGAACAAGAAAGAGAACCACATGTTAAGATATATGTTTAAAGAGAAAGGGACAATAACAGTTGTGGAATAACCAGCTTTGTTTGGCTATTATGGAAATAACATATATAGCTCACTGTGAGACTCCCTCTTCAATTGTGGGGCAAAAGACACTGCTAGAATTTCTACTCAACAGCAGTGTTCACCTTCAAAGAGCAATACAATTACTTGGTAACACTGATTTTCTTTAATCACAAGACTGTGAAAGATGACAGCTCTCCTCTTCAGAGCTCTGAGTGGCAAGAATTAAAAAACCCAGTTAATATTATTACATATTAGAAAATCCAGCCTATTTGAGCTTTAGAAAATTGTGTGCTCATCTTTCCAGTGATAGAGAATTACTTCTGGTTTTACATCCTCCACCCACCCCTCTAAAATGAAAGCAAAGTTGTCCTGGTAATAGCATAGTTGTAGTAGATGGGAGACCATAATAGAAACCAGTCATGAAGTCAATGTTAATCTTGTTACAGAGTCACTTTGGGACCCAAGTGACCAAGTTAACTGCACATGCTCCTGGAATAGCAAGAGCAAGACTGGGCTGCAGAGTTATCTTGGGCTCACACTTCTTCACACAGAACATGTGCCTTTCTCTTTTTCAAGGAAAATGCATCTGAAAAATAGCCTGTATATAATTCAGCATAAGCCCAACAAGCTGTGCCACTGACAGAGACCCTTGTTTGGAAGCAAGTTTTGCCATTCTAATAAGGCAGGGCATAAACCTAAAAATCCCTCAGGAATTCTGTTACAGCAATACAGAACATGGTTAGTATATGTAAAAATCACTTTGTTAAATAACATCTTGTTTTATCCAAGCATTATCTTTGCTTGTTTCTACTAAATTTAGGTTCTATTTCCCTCACAGGCTTGTCTTTACAAGACAGATTAGATATTTACTTTTTCTCTACATGTTTACTACATTCTTCATAGTAGCACATTTAATCCACAGATCTTCCCTCTTATTAAATGAGTTCTAAACTTAGCACAGGCTCTCCCATCTTTAATGGAAACCATGTGCACAGCTTCCAAATGACTCAGCTGAGAGCTAGAGCTGGGCAATGGTATTCTCTGATAAACACAAACAACAACAACAATTCATGTCACTTGGTACTGAGTACAAGAAGAACACCCACTGAGCTATTTTAACTGTGTTAGAGTTGGAAGGAAAGGCAGCAGGCAAAGGAGGTCAACTACAGGCTTTTTCTCTAAAGCACAGATTGCTACTACACAATAGTTAAAATAAACCAGATTTTACAGCTTGCTGAAAACTTAACTGTAGCTGCCTTGCAAATTAGTGTCAAAAAAAAAAATAGGCAAAAGACAGAAGCAGATGCAAAAGTAAAAGAACAGCCAAGCCTGATGCTAGCATTTTGAAATGCAAGCCATGCAAATCAGTTTCAACATCCACTACCTGCTGTGCTCCTTGGCTTGGTGGGATAAGGATGACTTGATTGGCACTGGGAACTTCAGCCTAAAATGAAACACTTAAATGTTTCAGTGGCTGTATGAACATGCATTCTTCATTAAGCAATAATCTGCAATAGCTATTGAGTAGCTTAAGTGGCTTCTAAGATTCTATTACTGCTTCTTGGTATTTCTCTATTAATAGTGACTTCTAAAGTGATGAATATTACTAGCATTTATTTTGTTTTGCTTAGGGGTTTGTTTTAAGTATTTTTTACAGTCTGGAAAGGAAACCAGAAAGTTATTTTACTTTTTAGAATATTTTTAGTACATTGCTTAATCAATTCAACAGCTTAAGTAAAGTTCTCTCAGCCTCACAAGGACTCCTGAAGAAATATACTTTACTTTCAAAAGCTTCCTGAACTGTACACAGTAGAGAAGAAATTCTCATTACTTAAGAATTAACATTCCCCTCTCCCTAACACCTGAAAAAAGTTGAGAACTAAATCTTGGGCTAAAAACACAACTTAGCCAGAGGAACCAAGAGTTATAAGACATGCATTATCAACTCACCCTTCTAAAATGGGTGTGAATTCCTTAATCAGCACATATATATTGCAAGGTCATTTCTGAGTAAGGAGAAACTATTTTGCATCAGGGCTTTGAAGGTACCATAAGCACAGCATGCCTCTAGGGGCCTCCTGCCACCCTGTCCATGGCTCAGGACCCCATTTCAGCTCCCTTGGGGAGGTTATCCCCAGCAAGGCCATAGGCTGGTGGTCTCCTGCTCCACTACAGTTCTGCCCTGCAGGGCTAGATTGATAACCTGGACGCACCTTAGCCTAACCCTTTCTCCCAAGACATAACCAATGCCCAGGGCTTGGGCTGTCCCCAGGTATCCTGCTCCCAGGCTGGGGATATGGGATGAGCCAGTTCTGCTCATCCCATGGGGATCTTCTGTGACTCCTGTCCCCCAAGGAACAACCATCCCCACAGTGGCCTGATGCTACATAGCAGTGTTACTGCCAAAGAACAAAACCAACCAAAAAGTTGCCTTCAATTGCCTTAAATGACACTTAAATAAGATAGTAACAGGGAGCAAAACAAAAACATGGGATAAGCAGCCTGTGAAATCCATTTCTGTAATGTTTGCTCTAGGCTAGTAGGGAAGTGTCTACAATTTAGCTAATATCTGAGACTGAACTATAGCAGTCACTCTATCACTCAGTGACTCCTCCCCAGCAGAGAAGGAGAATCCAGAAGAGGAGAGATCACCCACAAATTAAAACAAAACCTAATATCAATACAAAGTATATGAAGACATACTTAGCTCATCAAAGGCAACAGCAGCACAACAAACTGGAAGGCACTCTCAGGAGATAGAAGCCCCAACAGGAGCTCAAGCAGGAATAGCCCCACTTTAGGCAAACTTCCCCTTTTATACTGAGCAGATATTCATGGTATGGGATACACCTGTAGCCAGCTCAGCTCTGCTGCCCTGGCTGGCTCCAAACTGCTAACAGCCCATGACTGGCCTAGGATTCTGTCCTAGCAAAACCAGGAAAGAAAATGCAGTCACACTATTAACACTCACCTGATTTTCTGCACTACTGTTCTCATTGCCCATTTTGATGCTGATATCCAGTTTCACACAGCAATTAAGGAAAGAACACTGGAAGAAAAGAAAAAGACCTAAATCTTCTGTAAAAAAATCAAATAACCAAACAACAAAATACAAAACCAAACAAACAAAACCCCAACAAAAACTTTTCAATTTTTCCCCTGGAAATTTTGATGGAAATGTCATCTCAGTCACTCTATCAGCTTCTCCTGACATTCAGTCTTACAATGATTTTAAGTCATAAATCAGGGGAAGAGAACTCCTAATGCTTTTAGTTTGTAATGTTTCTCTGCTGTCTTCCCTACTCTGCCTCCACTTGTACTGAAAGACACTCCTTGAAACTCAGCTTTGTTACGCTGCTTCTGGATTATCCCAGAAAGAAAGGCATTTTCCTGGCCAAAATTACTTTGGATGGACAGCCCATAGGAAAATCTTATTGTTTTAACTACATTCAAACCATTTGTATTTCTTGGAGATCCTAGTCTGAGCTCCAAGCTCACACTTTTTAACCACAAGGTAAAACCTGACCCTTACAGTAACAGAAACAATTTTCCAGACACACACTCAGCATTAAGAAAGAATAAATGGATTTTTTTATCCATATCACTGGAGTCATACCCTGCTTTTTTTAGGCATTATTCTGCTTACCATGCTATGATCTAAACACATTTTCTTTGCACTTAAGAGGATCTGCCCACAGTAATTACTATGGGTTTTATACTAGTTCAAGTCTAATTATTTAATTTCCAAAAAATCCTCTGAGCATTAGAATTGTAACCAGCAGCTCTAGAATTAGTCTCCCCAGGCATCATCAGTCATTTCTGTGTTGTTGTTTTTTCTAAAGGATATTCAATGGTAAATGTACAAAATAGAGGTTTACTTGTAGACATTAACTTCTTGTTCTAATCATTTTAATGTGGGGCTCAGGCATTTAAATCCACTGTATTTATTTTATTACTGAATAGGTGAAAATTACACACTCTTTTCAATTTTTTTTCTTCCCTGAAAGAATGTGAGGTTAATCTGTGGTATATGTCAAGAAAAACTCCATTAAAGTCAGGCTGTAAAAGAAAGACTGAACTTTGTTAGCCAAGGAAACCATATAAGCTTTTAAGGAATGTTATTACTTATTACTACAGTACACTTTTTTAATCTTGAAAGCTTATTTTTCTTCACAGGAGACTTGGAGAGAGAGAGAGAAGGTTGGTATTGTGCTTTTAAGCTATGCTCTGTTTAAACTTGTGTGTGTCTTCAGGGGATATACTGGTGCTCCAACTTGCTCCTGTTGAAATCACTGGGGCCAGGATTGCATTTTTAGTGATGAATTAGCAACACTGGGTTTTATCTGCTGAGATTACTGCCAAATCCTCTACTCTTTTTTAAAAGAGGACTGAACTAAATTAAAGATTGTATGTAATATTTGCAGAATCACTATTCCCCAGGGATGGAGTACTCCATCAGGAAGCAGTATGCACAACCAAATCTTTCCAGATCCAGCTCAGTGAAATATTCCCACACAATAGATTAGGATTGTAGTATTTTAAGTATGTATTGATACAACAAAATATTTTCACACTGTTAGAGCAACTAAACAAGTTTTCAGTGTACAGGAGAGAAAGAATAACTTTGCTATAGCATTATGCTTTTCTCAACAGTCAGCATATTTCTCTAGGAGGAAATATATTGGCATTTTCTCTTCCCAGCTCTTTTCTGTTTCCACAAACATCATGTGAAATCACTAGGAAACAAAGTTCTCAAAACTGTCCCATCACAAGCACTTGCAGAAATAACATCAGCTGGAGAATGAATGGAAACTCTCCAAATTCCCATGGTTAATTGGCGTGGGGTCTTGCACATTGGTTGTGGAAAATGCAGATTTTGCTTACCAAGTTCTTAAAAAGATTAGCCAGTGTGTGACATAATGATCTCTTTGAAATTCACTCCAGAGCCTAATAAACTCTTAATGACTCTGCACCAACTCAGCAATACTGACTGCTAGAAACAGCAACTGCTAATAAATTTGTAATATTCAGTTGAAAGAAAAAGCTTTTTATTTACAGTTTTCTATCAAAATGGCCAGGAATCAAAGTAGAAAATTACAAAAGTGCTAGCTATCACAAATCTCCACTAACATATCACATCACATCACACTGCCTACTTACCCTTTTCTTTCCCTAGAGTATGAAATTCCACAATTGTCACACAATTCTCACATTACCATCTGCTTAATAATGAAGTTAAATGTTATAAACGGAATAAAGTTGTTACAGATTCTGCAGTAATGAGACAAGTGATAATAATAATACATGAATTACATTGCAGAGCAACTAAGATAATATTTCAGATTACAATGCTATTGTAATCCTTTTTTACATACATGATTTCTAAAACATTTTCTCAGTGCACATACATTACTTAGGTTGCAAGCTCTGAGTGCTTTATCATATGTATGGCATTTCAAATAAACACTAAAAACATGCCAGAAACCAGTCATTAAATAAACATAGCTTAACCCAAAGATAATCTTTCTCATCTTTTTATACTATCTTTTACAATGTGCATGTCATTATTAAAATAATTTGAATCAAATTGGGCTGATCAGCCCAGAGAGACTTTTATACTTGCACAGTAAAACAACTTCTGTCCTGAAAGCGAGCGAACGAGTGAATTTTCAGCTTTACACTTACGTTCCAGGATTAATCTGGCAGCTTTGGATTCACTGCTGCTTTTAAAGCATGTCTTCAAACCATTCCTTCCATCTTCACCTCAGAAGGTTTCACCTGATTTTCCTCCTGGTTCTCCCCAGACTGACATGAAATGTAGGCTTTCTCTCAGGGACCCACCTTCATAACCTGCTGAACAACCAACTTGCCTCCACCCCAGGCGAAAAAGAAAACAAGTTATGCCTCCTCCACGCAGGCCTCCCCCTGCTCCTGGGAGGCTGCTATGGCTCTGCCTGTCATGAATTGAGCACTAAGGGGTTTTTTCACAAAAGCAACTCCAGAGAAAATGGATTTTGGTAAAAGCCATTTCCCTTCTACTATTTTTTGGCATATGGTATAAGCAATGCTTCTTGCACTACAGAAGTTGTTCGGTGAATCACTGTCAACAATACATTCAAGTTATGCAACTGTTCTCAAGGGAAAATTAATATTGGGGGGGGGGAATATCTAGTCAGGATTTTGTTTTCAAGTTTGCTTATGTGTTTGTCTTTCCTTTTCTCATAGTACTCTTGAAAGGTTTCAGAAATACCTGCTACAAATGTTGATGTTCCTGTTCAGGTTTGGCTGAAATCATTTCCCATTTAATCATCCTGAAGGGTGGAGACATGACAAAAACCCTTTGAAATGTGATGTTGCAAGAAGTACTGGTTTATGGGTGAGCTAATTGTTATTAGTAATGCTCATTGGCCATTCCAGCAGTGCTTCCACAAAGGGCTGCTCCAAAAGACAGCAGATAACAAAAACCAGTGTACTCGTCATTAGTGGCAACTCCAAGGAATTAACAAGTTCCTGTAAACACCAGTGGTCCTTGTTGGTGTCACACAGCAAAGGAACTGTCACCTGTTGGTTTGTGGCACCTTGAGGAGCTGCCAGGCAGCATTACTGACTCTGGCATGGAAAATTTATAGCTATATTCTGTCTGCTGGCTTTCCTGTGGTTGTTCTCTGTTCCACAAAGTCTTGGTCTACAAACATCTGGCTTGAAAACATTAGGTATGTGAAGAGTTGGAATGAAGAGTTGCAAGGTTAGAGACTACAAGAGTAGCTCAGCCTGTGTAACCTTTATTTTTGTTATGACATTGGTGATCCTGCAATCCAATCCTTCAGTTATTATACCACCTTAAGCCACTGTTACTGATCAAAGATGAATTCCATAGATCAGAAATAAATTACTTATATTCTCCAAGCTTTTTCAGGATATAAAGTACCTATGAGTGGGTTTGGTGACATGTAGGCAATACAATATGTCAAATCTGTGATATACTTCTAAGAGTTCAAGATGGAAAAGTCAAGATCTATAGTGAAGTTCAAAAACTCTAAGAAGTGAAATTGGTTTGCATATCCCTTTTCTCTGGTCTCCCCATTCTATTTCAGAATCCAGAAAAGCTGCAGTTCATCAATTCAGAGTTTTAGTATGCTCTTGCATAGAAAATGAAATAAGACCATTGTAAAATTCATTGCCTCTAGACAACAACTCATGCAATGTTTCTGTTTAGGCTCTCTGCTCTGAATTTAAGAACAGACATTCCGTGAGAGCTCAGGAAAACACAAGATTGGTAATATAACCTCACTTCTGCTAGCCACATTATTTCCTCAGAAACTGAACTCGTATTTGATGCTATGCCACTTCTAAAGCTAAGCCCAGAAAATGCCACAAAGTGAAAGTGAAGAATCTGCCTGGCAAAACAATTGTTTGGCACTAACTGTGGGGAAAACAACCTTCTGGCAGTTGATCATGATTTCAGATTGCATATTTTGTCAACACGTGTGCAAAGGGGAATCCCTCTGTTTGGCTAACCTTGTTTATGTTTTGCAAAGCCATGCAGACAAGTTCTCTACTGCCAGAACCACGAGTCATGTGAAATGAGGGGAATGACCTACATGCTAACAGACAGCAACTACACTCTCTGATTTCTGGACCAGGAACAACTCTGTCTGGCAATACTGACATTCCATCTTTGGGTCAGTTTTCTGACCCTCTCTCCTGTCTAAATTAGGATACACTCAGGTCCTATCCCAAGCAACACCTACTCACTGCATGTTATTCCCACCTCTGCAGATGCTGCTTTTCTGATCTGTTCCAGTATGAAGACAAATCAGGTTGCATAAACCACTAACTGTGAGAGCATTCCTCATCCTCTGATGTCTCGATTTACTCTCTTTGATTTTGTGATAGAACTGGTGGGAGAAGTAGTACTCACATCAGGCTGTTTTACTGTTGTTTGCTGGAATTCCCCTGTGGTTCCTTATCCACGCTTCAGGCTCATCCAGGGAGAGACTGCCTTTTCTTGGTCAAAAGAGGATATAACCCAGGAGGACTGGAAGACTCAGACTAGGAAAAAACACAGCTCAGACTTAGAAGGAAGCTATGTAGTAGGTTAATAAGATAGGCATTTCAACAAAATCCAAACAATTTGTCATGAGTGATCAAATTTAATCCTAGTATATACATTGTTTGGTATACTTATCAACCACATGCTACTCAAATACCTTAGCTTCTTGTATATTGAATGCATGTGAACTTATGTATTTATATAAGACAATTTTAGTTCGAGCTCATTTTACTTTATGGCATAAGTACTGCCAAAGTAAGACAAAATGTTTTAATGTTCCTTGCTTTCCTATGATTGATACTACACAAAAAGCATTGCAAAGCTCTGCTGAAGCACCAAGCATACAATTACGCACCAGTTGCTCTCACAGGTAAGAGAAAAACAGAAGATGTTCAGAATTTCACTCTTCTCTGATCTTAATAGATCTAATACAAAATCATTCTTAGCTTCTACATATTAGAACAACATCACAGAGATCTGCAAGAATGACTGACCTATGACAGTCCTCCAGTACTTGTTTCCTCACCCATTCTATCAAGATCTGGGAGGGAAAACAGAATGCTATAGTGAGGATTAGTAAACATGTAATGATTTAAAAGTGCACAACTTGATGGAAAGATGTTGCTTGGCAACGGCAGCAGCTGGATTTGCTGGAAAATTGTGATGTTGCTTGGCAACAAAAAGCTGAGTTGGCCTTTTGTGAGAGTTGTGAAATGGTATATTACTGCCCTTCCCCCAAAGATAACCAGAAATTGCCTGTCAGGACCACATCACTGCATATAGGGTAGGAGTGAGGACTTAAAGGACAGGGAATGAGCAGCTCTTTGATGCAGCCCAACCCTGGCTGGTTTGTTCCACATGATGTACAAGTACAGACTCACAGAATCATTAAGGTTGGAAGAGATCTCTGAGATCATCAAGTCCAACTGTCAACCTATCACCACCTTGCCACTAAACTGTGTCCCTAAGTAGAACATCTATATGTTTCTTAAACACTTCCAGGGATGGTGACTCCACCACCTGCTGAGCAGCCTGGGCCAATGCTTAACAACCCTTTCAGTGAAGAAATTTTTCCTGACATCCAATCTAAACCTCCCCTGGTGCAACTTGAGGCACAAAAGTAAAGAAACAAGGAGACTGAGTATCCACTAATAAGAGACAAAAGATTAAAAACCAAAACAAACAAACAAACCCAAACAGATTAAGAAAGTTTAATTTTTTTCTTCCAATTTCTGGCTAATTTTCAATCAGTAGAACAATTTGGCCTAAAAAAATCCAATCTATGGCACACTTCCATTGCTTCTAGTGACACCAGCACAGCACTTCAGGGCACTCCTACAGCACAGAGGTGAGTGCACTCTGGCACCAGAGGTAGATAGGCTGCAAAACCATCATCTTCAGGAGGAAGTGAGAGGGAATTACTTTGCTACAGTGTGAAACCTAGAAAAACCATTGTAATCCAAAAGTGGTTTGACTATGAATGAGACTATGCTGGAATTTGACTTCATTTCATAGAATCATAGAATCTTTAAGGCTGAAAGAGACCTTTAAGATCATTGAGTCCAACCATTAATCTAACCTGTCAAATCTACCACTAAACTCTGTCCCTCAGCACTGCATCTACATGTCTTCTGAACCCTTCCAGGGATGATGACTCCACCACTTCCCTGGGCAGCCTGTTCCAATGCCTAACCACTCTTTCAGCAAAGAAATTTTTCCTGATATCCAACATAAACCTCCCCTGGCACAACTTGAAGCCATTTCCTCCTGTCTTGTTTCTTGTTACTTGGGAGAACAGATCAACCCCCACCTCACTCCAACCTCCTTTCATGTAGTTGTAGAGAGTGAGAAGGTCTCCCCTGAGCCTCCTCTTCTCCAGAATTAACAACTCCAGTTTCCTCAGCCACTGCTTAGAAGACTTGTGCTCTCACTGAGACCTCCAACAGCAGGTACTCTTCTTAAAGCAGCATAGGGGTGCTAATTATTTTTATTTTACATTCTCTCCAGGAATATTTCCCCAGCTGTTAAAAAGTCATCTGTCATTTCAGCCTTTAACAGCACTTTTATAGTACTGTATTATTTCATGCAATAATAAATAAAAAGTGCTTCTGGAAATCTTAGGTGTGATTCTGTGCCTAAAGCAGACATCTGATGTCACATTGGACACTATAGGGTATCCTGCTAATGCCTTAACTGCCTCTCTGGAAGACAAGGGTCTCAGATATAAGCTTTGTGTTTTTTCTGCTAGTCCACCTCAGAGTTGTAAAATTGTGCTCTGCTGATCCAAATAACCTTTCTCTTGTGCATTGAGCATTAAATATTTTGAGCACAAGTCTATTCCTTTTTTCTTTGCACTGATTGCAGATGTCAAAGTAATGCAGAGGACTGAGACTTTAAAACTGATGCCAGAAGCATTTAATAAAATATATGTGATCCCAAAAAATAACATCCAAGTATTGGAGCATTTCTCTTTCCAAACCACATTTATACCAGCAGTTTTCACCAGATTTCATATGCAGCACTTAAGTCAGTGGGAAGGCTGTTGCTCCAGACGAAACACACAGCTCTGTGCGGTGGCACTGACTCCCTCCCAGTCCACATGGAATATTTATCTGATCATGGAGAGCTGGATAAAAAAGGCTTTGTATTTTAAGTTCCTAACACCACAACCAGCTAACAGAGTGTGGGAGCTACAGGGGAGGCTGGCCTACATAGCTCACCTGGTGAATCTGTGTCTATCATTGTGCAGGACTCTAAATGATTTCCTTATTACTATTGCCTGCCCTTTATGAACAGCTGATTATGGTTTATGAAAAATATCTCACCTATACTTGTATTCTGAGACATATGTGACTGTATATTTTGGGTCTAAGGCCAACTTGGCAGAGTGCATGTGTGTTTTCACACTCTAACTGCACACAGTAATTCACTCAAAGTGAAGAATCCCTGTTCATAAAACTCAAAGCTGAGTCAGGAAGAACATCACTCTGACTTGGGGCAAAGTTTTGGAAGCAGTGGTGGGAGGTCTGAGGTGAAGGGTGGATTTTCAGAACCTGCTGGCTTTCTGCTGCTCAAGCTGATCTGCCTGCTGTGCTGTCCAGTCACAGCACTGGGGATGCTGGGACATAACTCAGAGAGACAAAAATCCATGTTATGTCGAGGCAGAAAAGGAAACATAAGCAAGGTGGAGACCAGTGGGTTTAACACGTCTCTGGAGGCACAAAGCATGGGAAGAATGCATCACAACATGAATTATTTCTTGCCTCTTTTCAGGCCTTTCCTCCTTCAAACTGTTTTTTCTTGCATTTCCTTCTGTAGAGTTTACCTTTTTCTTCTGTCCATGCATTCCCTTTTTTCTCCTCCCTTTGGCCAAGAGACTCAGAGGAAATACAAAGGAGAATGAATAGTTGCCTTAAGATCTGGTTTTCTGAGAGCTGAGAAGAATGGTGGAGAAGCAGCTCAGGAGGTAAGAGATTCCTTCCTTCTTGTTCTCCTTTAGCTGCAGAGTCAGAACCAGCTGTCAGCAACTGTCTCTCCCTAATTGTGGATGGCAGCAGTATTTCATCTCCTGCTTTCTTGGCCTGAGGTGTGTGTTGACATGTCAGAGTTGGCAGGCTGCAGCTGCTTTCTGGGCTTTGTGCTAACACACCCTTCATGCCCACACAAATATCACAGGAGAGGAGGACTCATTCTTGGGCTTCTACAAAGCCTCCAACACTCAAAGACTGTCCCTGGGATGAAGGGTGGATGCTCGTTGATTTTTTTGTGCTGGCCCAACACAGATACACACATATACACACATGTATGTATTAGATCTTATGTATATAAAACTGTATATATCCTGTACAGGTTACATACTCATCTTCAGTTAGAGATCATTTAGCCTGAAGCTGGTTTTCATTATGATAATTGTTTGATTGCTGAGTGAGAATAAATTAGGTTAGAAGCTCAGCTACTGAATATTTAGCAGTGAACAACATTCTCACTCCAGATGTGCTCTGTTTTATTGCTAGTGAGGCCAGGCTATGAAAATATGTCTCTTAGGAGACTTGCACCTCAAGACAACTTGTTAATCCCCAGACCTGGGTTAGGTTTCAGACTCTAATCCAGGCAAGTATATTAGATCTTTGCAGGACTAACTCTGGGAACTGAGTCACTGACTGCTGAAGTAATTTTGTAGTTGAGCTAGTGTTCATAAAGCCATGAATCCTTGTTTACAAAGATGCTGGAGTTGGCTGAAAAAATATTTACTTTGAAATTAAACTTCTTGCATTACTTCAATATTCTGCACCTTGGAAATAGTTACATTAAGTAAAGACAACACTTGAATTCATGTACTGTCAATATTTAGGTAGGATTACTTATGCAAGTTCTTTAGTGATTGACAAAGCAGGGTAACACTGCTGACATTGTACAAAAGTAGAAACTGAGGCACAGAGGGTTTAGAGTGACTAAGTCATTAATATATTGTCATTAATATATTGTGTAAGCCTGGACTAGGCAGGAGACTAAGGTGAGTGTTCAGCCCTCAGAATATCAGTACAGAATGAAAATGATTATTGGTCTGATTTGGCATTGCTGATCTAAAAGAATAAGTTATATTTTACATGGAAGGTGTTGGAGATGTCTCTCAAGTATGCTACACTGATTTAGACCCCATCACATATAGACCCCCATCATAATGCCTTAGGCTTATTTGTAAGGGCCAGCCAAGAACATGTTTGTGCACAGTAACATCACAGAGGTATCATTAAAGTCATCATAAATAAAGGAGAAAAGAAAAATAGTAAGGCTAAAATAATTTTTACATTCTTTTACTCAAACAATAATAACTGCATAACAACAAGCAAGCTTCCTTATTGACATTACAATTGCTTCATCACTGTTCTAGTATGTTTAAAATTAATGCAATGAATGAATGTTTAAGAGGAATATGAATGTAAATTATAAACACATTTTCCCCCTTGACTCCTTTGATTCAAGTAAGAAGGCATGCAAAATAAGATTGAGAAGTCAGTTAAAGACAGTCCTTAAGGTTTTTATCATGATCTGTTGACAATGACTGATGTCTCAACTGCATTTCCTATTCTAAATTGCCTTTGTGGTAGGGGCTTTTATAAAAGATCCTCTTATGCCATCTTGGTGGGAAGTAGTCCTAGTGACCCATGGTGGCTGGTGGAGATAAAGTTACCTAAGCTGCTCACTGTTGTTACAGATGGCAAAAGTCTTCATCCTTTTGACAGATATAAACCTAATCAGCTTCTCCTAATGACAGATTTAAACTCATATAACATATTGCTGTGCCCAGCTGGGTCTACACTATTTATATTCATGTTATCATTTTCCATTAATACAAACAATATCCAGTTTCAGAAATTCACTCTTCATTTACAGGTGTATTTTTTCATTGGCATTTCTTCCTCTTTAGTGAATATGTTGGTCACAGGCTTTACAGTACTTTAACTCAATCTCAGTTTTGATTAAGGGAAAGTCCCCTGGAGGACAAGCTCATAAAATACTTGTTGTTATACATAACATTATTAGGCAGGGATTGTAATACTGAATGAAAATTTGAGACAAAAAAATATTCAGAAATAATCTGTAATTGGCTGCAATATTGGCTTCCTCAGTTTGCAAACAGCCTGATTCATCAAGATGTGAATCCACTTTCATCTAAGTAAGATTTTAACATCAAAATCTAAATATATTTTTTGAATATTGGCTCTAGTTATTTAGGTTTTGGTCATTACAACAGACAGAACTTGACAGATGAAGAGATGAAATGTGATTTTGCAGTTGGTTTCTCTTTACCTACTATTTATCTATTTGCCTACTGTCATTGAGCCATTCTTTTCATCCCTAAGAAAATAACAAAAAGCAATAAAGTGAATGGAAATAGGCAACATTGTCCTAGTTCTTCTTCAGCTGCACCTATGATGTCTACAACCTTAGCACACAGTGCTATCACTGCAGTGCAGTGGCTGATTCATACTTGGAAGCAGACTCAGAAGTGAAAATGGGGTGCAAAATCCCAAGAGCCAGCACTGACTTACATGATGGCAGAAGACCAGTGTAATGGGGAAAGCAGTACTCAAATTTTTTAGCTTAACAGAATTTCTTTTTTGAGATTTCATCTTTCAAATAGAAATATTACAGATTTATGCAAGCCTTATGACTGTCTCTTTTGGACAATAAAGATCCAAGAGCCTTTTTGTGCTGCTGGCAAAATTCCACCTTCTCCTGTTAGAGCAGGAGTTAATACTCAAAAGAATGCCTAGTCTGGTGCTATAAGCAAGTTCACAGATGGCACTTTTGTCTCCCAGTTACATCAACTGGTTTTAATTACAAAGCACTTAAGAGATACTAGTATTTAGAAAAGAATAAAACTTCTACTCTTAACATTAAACCATGACAGGATATAGGGAACTACATATCAATCACTAGTACCCCAAAAGTGGATGCTAACCATATTTCAAGTCAATGGAATGAGCACAAAATAAGGCCTACTATTGTTTGTCCATGGAAAGTTTAAAGTTCAGGTATGACTGGAGTATATACAGCACCACCTTCCATAATTAAAGGGCTAAAGTGACTCAAGATTGGTATCTTCTTGTATCCAGATATGATTCTTTTTTTGTTGTATGAGCAAACTTTTAAGGGTTGCTTGGTGAATTGCTGTACATCTAGAAAGGAATAATATTCTTCTCTGAAAAGTATGATAGCTTATAGGTTGAATTAAACCTGTGTAAGAACAGAACATCCCATAGAAAGATACAATGAGACTGTAGAATATGTTAATGCAAAAGGATTAAGCACAATTTCCAAACCTCTTGAAATGTTTTTACCAATAGAAATGGTTTATTAGTGTCATGGTTTGAATATTGGTTTGGGGCTGATAAGTTTTAATGCAAGGACTAAGTATTGCATGTATGACAATTAAGAAATGTTTATCAGAATGCAAGACTATCTCCATGCTCAATGCTCCTGATACACATCACCTTTTGATGTGAGCAGTGCAATGAATTAAGAGTCTACCAGAGCAACAAAGAAAAAGCCCAACTTTATGTAGACCATGAATTTAAATCACCTGCCCCCTTGCATCATGCAGAGATTTTCATATGGGCTCAATAAAATTGTGCAATGCTCCAAATTTGTGGGTAAAATCAGCTATTCCTCATAATGAAAGTGGTTAAGTATTATTTTCAGTTTACAGCTGGAAGTGGCATGGAAACTGTGAGTAACAGATAATGTAACAAGTAGGCATGCAGCTTATTCCAACAGTTAATAATAATTACTGTAGTTTCAATTCTATCAATATGTTGTATAAATAATACACAGACATAGAAATATAAACCTAAGATCTTTATAGTCTAATCAAAAGCTTTTTTATGTGGATGAAAAATACGTGAACAGCTCACGTTATACTACACTAGTAGTAACAAAAGTGAAAGACAGCTATGTATAATACATCACACACATCCCTCTGAAGTGTTGGAGAATTCACAGCCTATATCATGATAAAACCAAAATGGAGCACACTAAAATCTAGACATTTAAGGACTAAACCTGCAGATTCATTAAGCTGTGCTGTAAAATCAGGATTTTGATATTCATTAATTGCTTTTTGGTACCTTTTGCCCCTCCCCTCACTACAGCAATCATTGTGCTTCTGGCTTCAGCCACGAGTTACTCACAATTATAGAATGTGTTACAATCAAAAATTGTTTTTCCTCCAGAAGATCTCCACACATCCTCTCTGCCTCTTTTGGACACCAAGTGAAAACTGATATTGAACCTTAAGTGCATGGAAATGGTGCTATTTGTCTGACACTTCACAGAATCGTAGAAAATAGGGACATACCCTCCTCTATTTTAGTGTTTATCTCCCCCAAATGGATCTATTTTTTACAAGTCTGATGGAGGAAGCACATTTTGGGAATGGGAGAAAATACTCTGAAATCATATTTCCTGAAGAACTCCTTTGAAAATCTATGCCCTTTTGGTCTAATTTGATCAATTTCTTAGTTTGATCTAGTCTGCAGAAAAAAACAAGAGTGTTGGTTCACTAATAAAGTTTCCTGTTTTCTTTCACTGCCTCTAGGGAGATTATCTCATGGTCCTGCTTTTTCACTCACAGTTATACTGGTCCTGTTTCCTTCTAAAATATTTCTATTGCAAATATGGCAACTGTTCATACACCAAAAAGAAAAAACTCAAACCAAAACCTTTAGCATGATATCTATCACATTTTGTATTCATAGCAAGAAAAAGTGTTTGTACTATACACCCAGTCAGCTTGCCATGAATCAGCCAATCTTTTCTGATTATTCATCTCCAGAAAAGCACATTTCATCTAGGTACTAAAATGAATTGTTCTTACCTTATCTCTATGTATAGTCCTGTTACAGTCGTACAAAACTCCCCACAGCAGCTGTTTACACAGGAAGCAAACAAATACATCCTAATCCATTTTGCAAGAACTCAGAGCTGGTTGAGTCTTGGGTTTGCCCAAGAATCAAGAGTGTTAGCTGGATCATATGCTTGCTGTGAAACCAGAGAAGTAAATGAGTCTGTCAAGTCCTAACTAGCATTTTATGACAATTTTAATTGGGCAAGAATATACAGTTCAGTATTTTGTCAGACTTGCTGAGGCTTGTATATTCTGTATATGTATCTTGACCAACTGATACATTTTCATAGCATCCTGCATTTAAGAGCTTCTAATAAAAACATTCAAAATGAAATCAAACTTTGTTTCACCACGTGATTTTTAGAAGCCAATGCTCAAAAAGGATTATGTCTAAAGGGCTGTCTAAATGGGAAAAGGTTCACTCCCAGACAATTAGCAGCTTGATCTTGAATAGCTGTATCATGAGAAATAAATTCAAGCTATAAGCACTCTATTTTTTCAGATAAGTTCAGATTCCATAGGGAGTGCAGATAGAAGCATGTCTGCCATTGTTAGCCTGTGTCTGTCAATATGATTTTAGTTTCTGTCTGAAGATAAATCTATCTTTTTAAAGACAGATTGCTTGAAGAATACTTTCCACAAATGGAAGAAACATACCAAAACATTGTGGTAATATGAGCCTCTTTCATTTTAAAAAATTCAGAAATAATTGAAGTGGCCATGGTTTTACATGCTGACAACATATTTCAACCTAAAGTCATGAGCAGTCAAAGTAATAACATAACCTAATTCTTGTTAAACTGAAACCAGTGAAGTCTGATTAGCTCTCCTAGAACTGACTTCAACTACCTAAAGATCTATAAAAGGTTTGAGTTGCCAGAGGCAATATTCTACCTACAGATGTGCAGTGTTGTGTTTTACAGCCTGAAGCAAACTTCATTATGCATGAAAGGACTTAACAATACAGTCAGTTGTCACTTAACATCCTCAAACGTCTGCATAATCTTTCTAGAGACCAGCCAGCTAATTTTCTCTCTGAAATTCTGCATGAGAAACACACATTCTTGTAGTTACATGGCAACTTAAAATCAACAAGCAATCCTTTCTGAAACAAATCCTCAGAACTATTTCTGAGAAAAAGAACAGTGGAAAACAGCCATATTTAAAATCTCCAGCATTTGCAAGTAGCTATTAGTCTGTAATGTTGCAACATGTTTTTACATCAGCTCTTTTTAGGACACATACATTTCATGATCAGCCTCTTGGTCTTAGAAAGACACTGATAGACATGATCCTGTAGACTTTAGAGGTTATGTAAGTAGCAAATCAAGCTATACAGGAGATCATGAAACTATAGAACCTCAAAGGAGCCACTGTTTCTTTCTGGTAAGAAGAAAAGTTTCTTACAAGACACTCCCTTTGCCTTTTTGTAACAACTAAAACATATTTAGTAAACTGTTCTGAGTCTAGACAATTTTAAATTCAAAGAACTAATAAAATATTACTTACCCAATTTTCCACTAGACTAAAAATGAAAATGCACCACTCTGTCCCTGATTTTTATAACCTTCTGCACTCCTTCACTCCTAGCTGCTGTATGGATCCCCTTTCTCCCTGGATCACATGAAAGTGTTCTATTAATGTGAATTGGCTTATGTTTGAGAACACTATGCTGGATAGCTGTGAAGTGTAAGGAATCTGACCCAGGGAGCTGTAGGGCTATGACACATCAGTTCTTCACAGGCATTCTCAGTTGCTGGAGGAGAATAACATGAGCTAGGTCCTGTACTCGGGGCGCAGTCTGCCGTCCTTGCTGTTGTTAGCACACTGTTTGCTTAAGGCACTGAGACAGGTTCCATGATTCACCCAGGTAATTGGAATTTTACCCTCTGGCTTTTCACTCCAGGACTCAAAGTATCAAGTTGTCTTTCTCACCTGACCAACTTACTAAGCAAAGTTTGGGAAAGTGAATCACTTTAGCATGTGACAAACATACATAAACACAGCACTGCTAAAAGGGATAGCTGCCTTAAGAAAACTCCTGCAAGTCAGCACTGCTCAGCATATTTCATGAGGAATGCTTTGCTGAAGTTCAAAATAAACAGTCAAAGTCTGGGAATGCTAGTAAATTACCTGGCAGGAAGGAGAGAAGGAAAAAGAAGTCTCCTGCCTCCATTCCATTCCTCATCCCTTTGCCTGCATTCAGTCTTCTCTTGGCCACACAGTCAGAAAGGAGGGAAAGCTGCTTGTCTCTTCTCACAAAGGATAAGAAGGAACTTCTAGTCCACTTGTTTGAATCTAGTGGTTGAAGTTAGTGCATTACAGATGTGAGCCTTTCAGGAAAAATGAAACAAAACAAAACCCAAACCAACCTACCACTTCAGTATAGAGTTATCTTAACTATAAACCCCCAAAGCACATGTGACTGGAATAGGAAACCCACACCAATCACAGAAGTGACTTTTAACTAGAGCATGTTTTCAGTTGCATGGTACTTCTGGAAAATCCTCCCTTGGAATACCTTATTTCAGAGAGGATAAAAAAATTCTTTCATGGTAGGTTGTGAGTTACAGGCCTTTAAACACATGTAATAAAAATATACATTCATGTTAGCAGAAGATATGAAGAAATTATTGCTGTGATAGGATTAAACCTATCACAGAAGCACTTAGGTTTAAGTCAGTTGTTTGCATGATGTTAGCAGTGCCTAATAAGTGAGACAACTTCTAGAGATTGCACAAAGAAAAGTGAGTTCCTATGAATTTTCTGAGAATACAGACATTATTGGAATATTAAAATTTTAATGTACAAAAAATTTCCCTGCAGTTAAGCAAAATATAGGCACAACCCTCCAGAGCACTAATAGCCTTTTTCTTTTGCAAAACTCTGACTTTGGTCTCCATTTGCTTTTAATTCCTTTGCTCCTCCATTAGAAATGTACTTGTTGGACCACCAAGGCAGCAGCTGCCTGGTAATTCTCCACTATAAGGCATCACTAATGTATGTATATATTTCATGCTCCTTCTTGCAAAGATTTTTTTTTGTTAATTTTCCTGCTGTTTGATTGTAGGGTAAAAGTGGAAAGTTTGAAGCATTGTGGTCTTTGCCAGGATGACCTCCACAAGTTGTCATAGCAATCTCATGTCAATCCTTGACTTAATGGAGCCTTCCAAGTCATTAAACAGAAAGAGTTCCTGGTGCCAGTGAGGGAGGGTTCTTTCCCTGACATCCCACCAGATCAGGCCCCAGGTTTTTTTCAGAGTTCTATTAATAAGTGTTCTTTCATATTCCTTTGAAAGTACTTTCTTAGATTGGCACAATATATACTGTGATGTGATGGGCTGTAACCTAATCCATTCTGCTGATAGAGTATCTGGTGCCAGATTTTTACCTCCCACAGGATTAGCTGTAAATAGGGAAATAAAAGCTTCTGCAAGAACCAAGTATATGAGCTTACACTTCTACATTGCTAGAACAATCTTTTTAAGTTAGCCACATACATTAAACCGAATTCCCTCCATCTATGCTTGCTTGCAAAGCTGGTAGCTGAATAGCAAGTATCTCAGATGTTTTGTTTCTGATGTTTTCAATTAGGCTAAACCCCATTGCAGATTACCAGGATTATTTTAACATCACTAGGCAACAGGTCCTGTGTTGCTGTGTTTCTAGACAAGGATTTTCTTGCTTCATCTCTTTGTCCTGCATTTATTTTAGTGTATTCAAGGGAAATGCAAAAAGTTTATGCTTTAAATCATAAGCAACACTCCTGGGTAGTGACTAAACTGTATCTTTTAAAAACCTGTCTTTTTCTGACAAGGCCCAGGAACATCTGCTAGCAGATCAGGGATCTGCACATCAGAACACCAATTTTCCACAACTTGACAAATGATAACAATTGATACTAAATTGAGTTGTGGTAGAGCCACAGTTTATTGACTCTAAATGAGAGAACCTGCATGCTGGGCAGCTCCTGAGCTATCTGAGATGCACAGTGAACACAACTGGTAATTCACTTCCCAGCAGAGTATAAAAAACCCCAATATTATTGCTCTGTATTTGATGACCGTGGAGACTGCCTATTGCTTGTTGAAATACAGTATCCATATGAGATGCTGCATATCATGGTATATACATGGTATGCAGGATTAAAAATTAGAAATCACTTGGGGATTCACAATTTACTGTGATTATAAAAACTTCAGGGCAATCCTGTCACTGTGTTTGAACACCATGTAATACAGTGAAACAGAGAGCTCTTCAGTACAAGAGAGACATGGAGCTCCTGGAGCGAGTCCAACAGAGAGCTACAAAGCTTAGAAGGGTGCTGGAGCCTTCTGAGGAAAGGCTAAGGGAGCTGGGCTTGCTTAGCCTGGAGAACAGGAGGCTAAGAGGGAACCTTATCAATACATAGAAGTATCTGAAGGGAGGATGGCAAGAGCATGGAGGCAGGTTCTTCTCCACGGTACCAAGCAATAGGGTGTGAGGCAACAGGCACAAACTGGAACACACAAGTTCCACCTAAGCAAGAGGAAGACATTCTTTCCTGTGAGGATGCCAGAGCACTGCCCAGAGAGGTTGTGGAGTCTCCTTCTCTGGAGAGATTCCAAACCCACCTGGAGGTGATCCTGGGCAACCTGCTCTGAGTGACCCTGCTTTAGAAGGGAGGTTGAACTAGGTGATCCCCAGCTACCTTGATGTGTGATGCTCTGACTTTTCCACAGTTGTAATGCTTGGTTGTAGGTAATTTAGAAATACTGAAGATAAGTTTATTTCTGGTTCTTATATTTAACTTGGCTTTAGCTTTGCTGTTTTTTGTTGTTTTGTTGGGTTTTTTTTTTGCATAAACAGTGTCACTGGTCATGATTAACTAATTTAGGAGTCTATTTCACTTCAAAGTATACACTTGTTTCTTTAATTTGCCAGACCATAGATCCCTGTTTAGTGATTAATCTATGGAAATATATTGAAACAAAGAAAGCTTTAAGAAATTAAGAGATGTTCAGTCATGTATATCATCCCCTTGTCTCTATTTTCCATCTGTTTGAGAAGCTTAAAAGCAGGTGAAAGATTTATTACCATCAGGTTCATGATCACATTTCCACTGCTTAGTGAAGGTAAAACTTCTAGGACTTTTCTGCTCAGTTTTAAACAGATTATAAAAGCAGAAAACTTGGTGAACCCATAAAGTAAAAAGTCACACCTCGGATATGCGTGCGCAGATCTTTCGGGGATTTATTCGAAATTGACGCAATTTCTTTTGGAACCAGCCGAGCACGGCGGTCTGTCCGGCTGTTGTCTTCCCGCCCCGTTACCAGGCCGCCATTAGTCACCTCAGCGAGGGGCCCTGAAGGCGGGAGCGTTCGCTTTCCCGCCCGCTCATGCCTTGCTTGTCTCCTGCGCCGACAGCGACCTCCCGAGGCAGCGGCGGTGACAGCGCCCGTTCCTTCACCGGCTGCGAAGACCTTGGCCTGGCCTGGCCCGGCCTGGCCTCGCCCCTCCGCTCCGCCCCTCCTCCTCCCCGCCGATTTGGCCCTCTCGGGCCGCCGTCGCCACCGGTAACCGCACTTCCTCGGCCTTGGCGCCTTTCTCGGGGCCGGGCTGCCCGGGCGGTGGCTTCCCGGAGCGGCGGCAGCATCATCTCTCGCTTCTTCCGCGGCATCTCTCGCTTCTTCCGCGGCGAGTCGTGAAGGCCCAGCGCCTTCAGGACTCGCCGATCAGCCATGTCGGAGAGGACGGAAAACACTCATCTCTCCTCCTCGCCGAGCTCGGAAACGGAATGCACCATCGTCTCGCTGCCGTCCATCTCGAGTAATGGCCCCGTGGCCCTGCACAGGCGGCTGTGGAGCAGCCCGCGCTCGCAAGCCTCCATGGAGGAGGAAGAGGAGCTGGAGCCGGAGGCGATGGATGAGCATTTCAGGCGGTCAGGGAGCTCCGAGGGCGCCGCCACCGAGCGCAGCAAGAGGATGATCCGGAACCAGTACCGGGAGCTCATCACTCGCGTACAGCGTAAGCCTGGGGTGCGGTTCCTTCAGGAGGGGTCCGGGTTGCGGCTCCCTCAGGAGATGCCGGGGCCGCGGTGGGGGCCGCCGGGCCAGGCGGGGCTCTCCTACGGCGGGGATACCCCTTTGTACCGGGCAGTGGGTGCTGGGCAAGCCGGTTAGGTACCAGGCTGATAGCTTGGCCTTATCGCTTGAGGAACTCTTAAAGCTCCCAAGTTCCTTGACATGCTGAAATTTTGGGCCTGTCGAAATTTGTTTTCCTGGAAGCACTTGCGTGCCCAAGGGATAGCAAGATTATGAGGGATTTACCCACACGTAATGTGTGTGACTGCATGGATGCAGAGGAACGATCAGCTTTAGCCTTAGAAAAATATACTGAAAGCCTTTAGTTTTGCGTTTGTGGTGTTTGAGCTTTAGTTTGAAACTGCATATGCCACTGTCTGCCTGGACCAGAAAGTTATTCTTGGGTTTTTCAGAACATGCTATGGGGTTTTTAGCATCTCCTTAGATCGGTGTGTCAATACTTCTCCTTTGTATGTTTGGAGTATGCTCTTTCTCTCATGGAAGCAAAACAATGGTTGTTGGTTGTTTTCTGCATACTTGCTCAATGTGTATGGTTGTTTCACAAGAGGCTACAATACAGCTCAAGGGTGAGCCAGGCTGTGTGTTCAACAACAGTAGCATATCAGTGCACAGTGTGGCGTATGTCCTTAAACATACAGTAGCTATTCAGCATTGAACATCTCAAAGCCTTGTTAAGTTTTATGTATGCTGTTATATGTAACTGAGTAACTGCTTGACATGGTGGTCTTCAGAAATCATCACGCATGCGTTTTTCAGGAGTTTGTTACTTCTATAAAAATCCTTAGTAACTTTCAGGTGGGACGAGTAACATAGAGAAAACTATGGGATTTGGCACCTGCCCTGACACAGATATTTTACTGCATCTGTGAGGAATGTGGGATATGCTAAGATAAATTCAACCATATCAATTCCATTGAAATAAATGGAAAAATTACTACTTCAAACTGAGTTAATGGATGAGCATTAATAAATATGAAGCCTACATAATCTTGCAATTAATGTACTGTAACTGTATTTTTAATGTTTTGTGTATATGATGGGCTGTGAACCAGCCAGTTTTGCTTAAGGTGTAATGATGTTATTTCTTGATGCATCTGTATTTAAGTAATTGAGGATTTCATTTATGTCCATTCTTCTCCAGAAAATCGTGAGAATATTCTGAGTTCAAAAAGCAACAGACTGACAGAAGCTTTGGAAGAAGCCAATAAACTGTTTAGTGGAGGTAAAGCAAATTCTGTGGTCCTTATTAGAAGTGTTTGCTTAACAGTTGGCCAAGTGTCAGACAATGTTGCCTTGTAAACAAAAAAAGGACAAGAGAATGAATTTGAGATCCACATACTTTATCAGAATTGTTAAAGTATAACTTGGAATAGGTATGTTTAGTTGAAGAGGAATTGTTTCAGTAAGTTAGTATAAGAAAATAAATATCATTACTTTAGTGTTTATTTGCACTTAGAAATCCTCCTTGCTTTAGCTTGACTCTAGAACAATACCTGTAAGTAGAAAAACCCAAAAGTAACAGCGTGGAGGGATTCATTTCACTTGGAGAGATGGAAGACATGTCAATGAAAAATGCATTTTTATTCTTTAAGGTAATGTGTTCTTTTCCCATGCTTTGTCTTTGTCAGTGTCATCCTCTCACTTTCTCTCTTTTTTTAATGCAAATACTACTATAGGGATTGTTAGAGGTCATTGAATTAAAATGATTTACTAAGCTTTATACCCAGCATAGTCCGTATGCTAAATTTTATTACTCTGTTTTGGACAATTTCACAGTATTAACATCAAATCTTTTCTGTAACAGTTTCTGGTGCACGAGAGGCTGCGCTGGATGCCCAATTTCTTGTCCTAGCATCAAATCTAGGAAAGGAGAAGGCCAATGAGTTGCATTCTGAGATGACAGCATTTGATTCACTAGCATTTGCAGAAGACTTGGTAAGTTCCAGACTCTGAGTTTGCCAACAGTGTTGGTAGAGTTTTGCCCTAATTGTTACAGAATCCTAAAGTAAAAGCCTCACATTATCAGGTGACAGTTCTGACAGAATTTAATACTCTCCCTATGAATGTACTTTATTAACTGTCTGGGCAGTGTTGTTAGTTGTTTTAAACTATGTATTAAGCATTTCCAGTATGCATTGGGAAAAATCTACCTTAAAATGTAGACGTCTCCCACCCCACATTGTTGCATTGCTGCTACTTTATCAGAATTCAGTTTGTGCTCTTAGGGTAGATATGTGCATTTTTCTTATACTCAGTGTTTTGTAGTTTCCTGGGAGCTCAGCAGTTTCTCTATCCTATCTGTTACTTTGTGTGTTTTTGGATGTTCTCAAGGCCGTGTGTCACTGCCATGAAGTGGACTTTGCATGCTTGATCTGTTTGTCTGTACTGCGACTGGGTGGAAGAGTCAGTGAAGAAGAGCTCTGAAGCTGATTTTTTTTTGTTTGTTTTTTTATCTTCTTGAATATTTTCTCCTGTGTTACAGCAGATTAATAAGGAGTCTAAGTCATAGAATCATAGAATGGTTTGGGTTGGAAGGGGCCTTAAAGCTCATCTAGTTCCAACCCCCCTGCCATGGGCAGGGATATCTCCCACTAGATGAGGTTGCTTAGAGCCCCATCCAGCCTGGCCTTCAAAACTTCTAGGGGTGGGGTTTCCACCACCTCTCTGGGCAATCTGTTTCAGTGTCTCACTACCCTCATGGTGAAGAACTTCTTTGTAACATCCAACCTGAATCTCCCCTCCTCAAGATTGTGTCTATTCCCGCTAGTCCTGTCGCTGCCTGACATCCTAAGAAGTCCTTCCCCAGCCCTCTTGTAGCCCTCTGCAGATACTGGAAGGCCACAAGAAGGTCTCCTCAGAGCCTTCTCCAGACTGAATAATCCCAACTGTCTCAGCCTGTCCTCATAGGAGAGGTGCTTCAGCCTCTGAGCATTCTCATGGCCCTTTTCTGGACACGTTCCGGCACATCCCTATCTTTCCTGTACTGGGAGCTCCAGAACTGGACGCAGTGCTCCAGGTGGGGTCTCACCAGAGTGGAGTAGAGGGGGAGAAGTCCTCGGTCAAGTGTAGAGTGCTGCAATATAAAGCAACCATAAAGGTCAGTTGTTTTATTGGAGTTTTTCCTGGGGAAGTCTGGATTGGTGGATGCAGGGTTAGGCCAAATAAGTTGTTTCATGGTATATGAGGAGCTAGGCTTCGTGGAAGTGCATGGTGCTCAGAAACTGTGAGACATCTTAGCTTTACAATGCAGTTTAAGTAATGCTTTGCTACTTCATGCATCATTGAAATTCTGTTGGAATATAGGCATGGTTTTTTAACCTGTTTTATTTATTTACTTATTTTATTTACCTGTACCTCTTTTTTTTTCTTTGCCTTACTTACTGAACGCAAGTCTATCTATGACTGCTTTTCTGTTTTCACAGTTTCTTCAGGAAAGTCAAGGTTCTTATGCAGTGATACTAAATGTTAAGCAGGACAAAAGCCATGATGCAATATTTCATCATTAATATGTCTACTGATCTTTCTTTAAGTCGATTTTCATTGCAGCTTTTTTTCTTTTATAGCTAACCCTCATGGGTATAAATCGCATTGAAGTAGATGATGATGATTCTGAGGGCATTCCAGATGGCTATTTACCTAGTAATGCCTGGCATAAACTGGGTCAAGAATCAGAAAAGTACTTCAGAAGAGCACCTTCTTTTCACTATATGTAAGTTTATTTAAGGAAATAGTATATACTGCAGCACAAGCTAGTGGCCTTAATTGATTCTTATCTTTAATGCTATGGACTTGAATAGAGCTTGATCTGGGGCCACAGTGTCAGCAAGAACTTCTGTGTGGTCTCTGTTCACAGTGGTACAGTGAACTTGTGTTCAAATTACTTCATAGTATTTCTCTCTTTGATTTTGATTTGGCTTGGCTACAAAATAGTATCACTTCTATCTAGCAGAGGTAACAAGGTATTCTTGATTTTACCTGTTTCAGATCAAAACTAGTGGAAGTGATTCCTTTAAAAGCTGACTCTTCCTAATCTTTCTCATGCTGTACAAGCTGTAGCCAGAATCATGAATAGAGGAACCTATTTTTTTTTTCCTTTCCCAGACATTTATGGCAGGTTAGTTTGTCTGAGTCTATCTTTTACCTGATGATTGTATTATCATGAAAAGACCAACATATGTCTTGTACATATGTGTGGGTTATCTTTTAGAATCTTGCTTTCTGGCTCTGCCTTCAGAAGAAATTACCTGATTACTGTCAAGTGGCCTTGTGTAGAATCAGCATCATCTCCTTATTTGTAGGAACCCATTTAGCTGAAACTTTTTTAGCTGCTGTCAAATGACCCTTGGTCACTTGGTTTATGGACAACACTCCAATTTAAATCTCTCAGAAAGTCAGGCTACAATAGCAAGATCTAGTTCAATTAAATCATCAAAAGAAGAGGTGACAGAATATTATTCATTTGTCTCTGCTTTTACACTTGTTCCACTCCCCCTCTATTACTGTAATTATAAGAAAGTTGCTGCATATAATAATTTGATCATACAATATCTGATATTTAATGTCGGATATCTAACTGAGATCTTTCAAACTTCTGTTTGCACTTTCAAGCTGTGAGCTCTAAACAATATTTTCCAGTCGTGTTTTTGATCTCAAGACAACTGATTGCAAAAAAACCTTTCTTATTAGTTGCATTTTTACATGTTAAGTAATTATGGGCTGCTTTTGATGGAGGATTTGTGAATATCTGCAAAGTGTTAATTTGAAATTGTAAAGTATTGTTCTCAGTTAAGGAAGAGCACTGCTTACTTCTGACTCCCTCTAGCTTTATCTGAGGCCTGAGTTAGGTGGTTGTTTTTTTTTCATGGTCAGTCTGTGACTTCTGAAATTGAGCACTCACAACTCGCCCAATAGAGGAAAAATATGTGCTGCAGAATTTTTGGGTACCTGCTGAACTGACTTGAATTGAGTCTCAATTCACACTCTCTCCTTTAGGCATCTAATTTGATGGAGATTCAAGGCAACCATAGTTAGGAGCTTAAGTTCCTTATATAGTCAATGGAGAGAGAGGTAAGCACTTCAAGAAAGTGCCTAAATCTAGCACATACATTACATAGGTTGTGGCTGCCCCATCCCTGGCAGTGTTCAAGGCCAGGCTGGATGCAGCCCAGGGTGACCTGGTCTAGTGATTGGCATCCCTGCTCAGTGCGGGGAGGTTGGAACTAGATGATCTTTAGGGTCCCTTTCAACCTGCCCATTCTATGATTATATGATTGTTTAATGAGAAGCATTGGATCTCTTCTTAGTGTGCTGAATGTTCTAGTGATTGACTACAGTTAAAAAAGTAATTGTATGGAGAGAGTTTTCAGGCAGAAAAGTTTGTAATAAATTTAGAAGCAGATACTGGAGGATATGAACCATATATGTTGTCTCATTTCTTAACTAGCTTTATGAAAAGTAGATTTAAAGTTGTCAGTGTTTAAGAAAAAAAAAGGGAGAAGTTTGTATCAAATTTAATGCAATTGCTCCATCTCTTGATAATTCTGGTATGATGCTTCCAATATATTAGGAGCAACTTCTAGGGATGATTGTTTCCAGAAATCTTTCAGTGTGATGAGGCTTTATTTTTAGATGAAAGTGCAAAGTAATGACTGATATCAGGAGATCAGCTACTTAATGTACAGATTTCTTAGCTACAGTGTAAAACATATTTCCATATATGTGTTCTTTTATTTTTGGTTAGGTTGGGATCTTTCAAGTCTGATCCTCCTGTACCAAAGCAACGGATTGAGAGGCAGAGAAAGACAACAAAAGGAGAAGAAAAACGGGCAATGCCTGCTCAGGTTTGTGAAGTGTTCTCTTTAGTAGTAATCTGCTATGGCATAATTATTGCAAATGACTTTTAAATCTTTCTGTTCCTATTATTTGGGGTTTTGAAACTGTTGTATTAAAGGGTTAAGACTTCATTTTTAGGCCTCTTGATGGTTTTGTGTGGACTGTAGTATTGCACTGAGTGAAAGAAACAGGATTTACAGACTGATCTCAAGTTCAGAAATAGGATTTACAGGCTGATTTCTCAAGTTCAAATTAGCTCATTTGCTCTGAAAGGAAACAAAAAGGAACTTCTTTACCATGTTTTCAACTTTTTAAGTAAAAGTGTCTAACAGTATGTGGCATTTGCACAGAAATGTGGTTAACTAATTAGTTAATGAATGTGTGGCAAACTAATTAGCTATTTTCCCTCCTTGCTGTTTCCCTATCGTTTCTGTCTAACTCTGGCAGAAAGGCAAAACTCTTGAGGATGCTTAGAGAGAGCCTAACATTTGAAACTTGTAAACCATGTTATTATGGGGAAGCTGTTGCTGACACTGCCAGTGCATAGAGGCAAGATGTTGAGTATGTCTTTTTAAATACAGCCTAATTCCTAATAATCCAAACAGTGATAGAAATTATTCTAATGCAGTTTGTACTGGGAAGAAGAGGAGGAGCTGGAGGGTTTGAGAGAGTTGCTTCTGAAAGTGAGTGACTGCTTTTTGTGGTTTGCTTAGGTAAACACTGATGCTCAGCATATGTGTTAATCTGTGTTAGATATATGGTTATTTGTGAAAGTTTCTGTAGCTTGCTTTATTCCAAGGTGGTTGAAGGGAAAGTATTAGCTAACAGGAACAGCAAACAGCTTACTGAAGATTTACTTGAACAGTGAATTTGTTACTCTGCTGATTACAGCACTTGAAGGATGATTTGGAGTATCCTGCTTTACAGATAATGAAGAAATCTGTAAAGTCACAATAATTGTGTCCTTTGACCACGTCAAACTTCATGACCTGAAATTTCTTACATGTACACTTAGGTGTCTTTGAAGTTAAAAATCTTAATGAATTGCCTTTCTATGCTTATGAATAAACTTCCACAGTAAACTCAGAGGCTATGTACCACTAGGGGTAAGCCAGTTCCACAGAATCATAGAACTGTTTTGATTGGAAGACACCTTGAAACTCATCAAGTCCAACCATTAACCCAGCACTGCCAGGTGATCATTAAACCATGTCCTTCAGCACCACATCTGTAACTATGGGAAACTAAACATAGACCTGTAAATAGTCTCAAAACATACAAACTGTGGCCTTTCAGCTGGATATTGTAAGGTGGGAATTAATTCCTGAAGCATTTTGTAAGTTGTCTCATGTTTGCATAAGCAAGTCTGTAACTGTGGTGTATAGAGAAAAATTTATCTGTTATGTTCTGTGTTCATCAAAGGCCTTTCATCTTTTTATCTTAAACCAGTGGTTATTTGAGGTGAAACTATGTTTCTTTTTCCAGTTAAAAAAAATGGAGGAATCTCATCAGGAAGCTACAGAAAAAGAAGTAGAGAGGATCTTGGGAATACTGCAGACTCATTTTAAAAATGATCGTAAGTCTGATTCTATCAACCTTTTAAAAGCATTAAGATGAATACCTTTAATCTTACACAGGTAGGAGTGGTAAGACTGTAGAAACAAGATTAAGTGGAGGTTGTGAGTAGAAATCTTTATGTTGAAGTATATATACTGACTGTGTATTTTTTATGAGCACTAATCAGTTGCTGTTTGATTGCAAAGTAAATTTAAATCCTGCCCTCTTGCCAGTTTTTAGAAGGCAATCAAACAGCCACTGTTTGTGTATGTGTGTGGTAATGGAGAGAAGAAAATAATATTCTCTAGAAACTGTTTCTTTCTGCAAAGAACTGGGAATTCTCAACGTTGTAACTGAATTGGCATAAACATTCAATTAGCTTTTAAAACTGAGTAAAGACTTCCTTAAGTTTGTGTTTACATGTGTTAGCACTGTGTATACCACATGTTTGTTTGGGTTTTTCTTAACAAACCCATTTTTGCATCTCTAGCTGATACACCTATTTCCTTCTTTGATCTTGTGATCGATCCAAACTCTTTTGCACGCACTGTGGAAAACATCTTTCATGTTTCCTTCATTATAAGGGTAAGGAATGACATGTTCTTGAAATGTTTTAGATGTTAGAACTATCTAGAAACACTGATTTGTTGATTTTTATGGCTTCAATATTGACAGATGAGAATTTAAATGTTAGGAATCCTGACTTGCTTTCTACAAACAGTCTATGATATTTTGGGAGTTGAGTAAAAAGAAAACAGAGTTGACAGACTTTATTATTATTATGTTTTTCTACTACAGTCAATTTACCAACAAAACAGTAGTATATTTTTTTGCTATCAGTACACTTTTCAGAAAGGGATTCTAGCTCACATTCGTTTAGATTATAGAAGAGTATAGAAAGAGTTAAGTATAGAAGAGTTAAGGCTGTAGGGAAGTAACACAGTGTTTTCAGTTCTTTTTGAATCTGTAGATTAGCACTTCAAACTAAATATAGTTTGTCTAATAAACAAAAGGATTTTGAGAGAAGATATATTTTGGCTGAATTGAGGTTTATAGTGCTTAGTGATGTGATTATGAAAGATTAATTCAGGTATATTTAATGAAGTCTAATAATTATTTTTATAATCCAGCAGTTATCAACTGTTCTATATCAGCTGCATTTTTTATGAATAAGTGCTATATTTGAACAGTTTTCCTTATTTGATATGCCAGTTAAGATTTTTTATCAATATATGTATAAATATATAGGGTGCATTAAGAAGAGTGTGACCAGCAGATCAAGAGAGGTTTCTCTCCCCCTCTGCTCGGCCCTAGTGGAGCCACATCTGGAGTATTATGTTCAGTTCTGGGCTCCCCAGTCCAAGAGAGACAAGGAACTAGTGGAAAGAGTCCAGTGGAATCTACAAAGATAATTAAAGGACTGGAGCATCTCTGTGAGAAGCAGCTGAGAGCCCTGGGGCTGGTTAGCCTGGAGAAGAGCAGGTTGAGAGGGGATCTACTCAATGCTGTATCTTCCAGCCCCCACCATGCTGGGATTCTGTGATATATATTGGTTTATGATTGTGTAATACATTAATTAAAAATATGAAATATTGCATTACCCTAATTTTTTATATATATATATAAGAACTTTCTGAAACTGTAAATCTTATTGTCTTTTAGGATGGTTTTGCAAGATTAAAACTGGATGATGATAAATTGCCAATAATAGGTAATATCTCGCTTTAAAAAGCTATGATCATTTTTTGTTAAAACATTGGAAAGTAGCTACACCTTAAGTTCTTACAAAGTTTGAGATACATTTTTAGCTGCAAGAGTAGAGCTTTGGGGATATACAGTGAATATAATTGAAGGCCTGAAGAGATTTATGAGAGGAACTGAAAAGATTTGAGTCTTACTTAATATGAAAATATAGAAAAAGGCAGTTTTACTGATCTATACAAATGAATTCTATTAATAGAAATAAAAGGTTATTACCTTTCAAGTGATATTTTTGCTAATAAGCATACGGACATTGTTACGCTTTGCTGAGAAAAGACACTTTTATGTGCAAGAAGTCTCCTTTGTCTGAATTGTGAAGTGCTGCAGCTTCCGAACAGTTGAAATGCCATGCTACATATGAGGTCTTTGGCTTTCATTCCCACAGGATATCCATGAGATTAAGGCTTTGATGAGATTTCATGAAGGATTAAATACTTAGGTCCTTCTGGGACTCTGAGAAATGCTAGATTCTAAATTTTTAGGAGGACAGACTAAAGAAATACTTTAAGAAGTGTATGATACAGGCTGTTAATGAGCTTAATGGAGCATGTGTAATTGATTTGCTCCTTGCAAAGCTGCTGTGTCTTGGAGGAAACTGACTTTACAGGTGTAAAGACTGAAAATAGTCTATTTTGAACAGAGCCTATGAAAGACAATGAGGGAAAAGCAAACGACTGTAATGCTGGAGAACGGAACCAGGTGGTCCTAGCTCTGAGCCATCAAGAGTGGAAGGTATCATAGACAGCACTTAATACTTTTAATTAATTTTCTCTTCTTAAGTGTAAGAATGCATCTGAGGGCTGTGCTTTTATATCCTCTACTGAGGATAGGTGCTCCTGTATATATTATCACTATGTTTAATTTTATGAATTCCAGAACAATCACAAATCTAATGAATGCTTTTTAACTGCAGGAAGACTGAGAACTGGGATAGTAATTTCCTCTTTGATCCTTGAAGCCTGGTCAGTTGAAGTGCTTATAAGTTGTGCAGTAACTTGCCTGTACTGTTTTATATGAGGACTGCATAAATACGGAGTTTCTGTCCTTTTACATGATGCTTCTAAAGAGAAATTTCTCCATACATGTCCTCAGTGTTTGCTGCTTGTAATAAATCATAGACAAAAAGTTGGTTGTAGTTTTCCCCCTTCACTCAGAATGTGTGGAAGAAACTTAGTAATTTCAAGTAGTGTTTGAATATGAGAAACTTACCTGGGGGTAACTGCAATTAAATGGGAATCTATCAGCTCTTATAACTTACATACTCTTGTCATCTCTAACCAGGAGATTGTAAAAACATTTGAAATAACAGAACCCATGATTAGCCCTCCTGATCAGAAGAATGAAGATGAAATGGAGGTGGCTTAATTCTTCAAGTAAGTTCTTTTAATAAATCTAATTAAGGATAGAGTGCATGAATTCCTTATGCATGTGGAAGAACTGCAGGGAAACTACCTGTCACTTATAAATTTAGAAGAACTGTAAGCAGGGTAACTGTATAATGTCAGGAACATTTCTATATTCTCAACCTCTTCATGGAACAAAATGTAATCTAGTCTTCTCAGCAATTAACTGGAAAAAATCCTTTAGTTTTACATTTGATGGTCAAGTAAGTAATATGCTTGAGTTAATTTTTGGAACTTTATACTGGTACTTGGAATGGAATGCTGTGAAGAATTATTGCTTGGATTTGTATTTTTTTTAACCTGCTGACAGCTGATGTTAATAGTCTGAAGAAGGACTTGGGGAAGCAGGAAGGAAAGACAGCCTGGTTCCTTCTAAAGCCCTGTAGACAATAGAATTGAATTCCTTTGTTATAGTTGTTTGGTCAGTTCTCAGTCTTAATGCATGTTGTCTTATCTTCTCTTTTTTTCTTTCCCTCTAGGTGCCTTAAAGAAAATATTTTAAAATGTTTCCTTCAGAAGATATTTTATATGTATATATTGTAAAATTAAATTTATTTTTATTGGAACTTCTTGACACTTGATATAAGCTGTCTTGTTTATATAAGCTAACGTGTCACAGAGTTAGTACCATATACTTCTATTTATTACAGTTTTGTTTACAACTTTATATAAAGTTTACTGACACAAGCTTTCATAAAAAGGAAATGCTGTCCCCTTTCTTTCATCCCTTTTCCTCTCCAGTAGCAGCCTGCAAGTGGAATTTACATGGTTAACCATCTCTGCTGTGATAATCTTGTTGTGTAGATGATCTTGGGAGCTGCAGGAGAAAATGATATTGTTTTTCTTTTCTCACTCTTCTGGAAATCAAAGTTTGAGTTTGGAAATGCGGTCTCAATTACAGATAAAACTTCTTCCTTCCTTCTTGTACTTGGTTTTGTAACTTAGGCAGGACAGCTATATTAGACTATGACATTTTCTTCAAAATAAACAGAGTCTGACCCTATCTCCAGAAGATGCTTTTTAGAGGACCACTGTCTCTGGAGTTTTTAGGATTTCTTCCTAAAATAGGCAGGGTTTCTGATCCAGCAGCTGAGGTAATCGGTATCAGGTGATCTGCTGTGCTGCAACTAACACCACTCTTAGAGCAGGTTCCTGGGGAAGGGGGAGGCGTGATTAAATGAGCTCAAGTGATGAATGTATGCAGATAGGGTAGTTTGATCCTCTGCGCCCATCTACTACAAAACTGAAAGCTCTGTGTTGGTGCAAACCCAGCCGACAGGGGAAAGTCCGGCCGGGCACAGCCCGCACCTCTGAAGGCGGCAACATCCACCGCGCCTGGTTCTGGGGGGGCGGCGGCCGGGCGGGGCCGAGGCGCTGCGACGAGCGGGGCCGCCGGGCGCCATGCCTGCCGCCGTGGTGGAGTACAAGGGCTGGAAGGAGGGCTATCGCTGCGGCTACTGTGCTTCGGAGCAGGGCAAGGTCTCTGCCGGTAAGCGGGAGGAGGTCGGACGGGACGGGACGGGACTGCCTGAGCACTTGTGGCGATAGCCGCGCCCGGAGGCGCAGGAGCGCCGCCGCCCTCACTAAAGATGGAGGAGCCGGCCGGGGAGCCGCGGGGCCTGCCCGCGGTAAACATGGTGGGACCGCCGTTTCCTGTGGGCAGCGCCCGTGTTCTGCCCGTAGCAAAGATGGCGGCGACGGCTGTTTCCGGGCGTCCGGGAGTGCTGTGTGGGGCGGCGGGCAGGGTGCTGTCCTGAGTTCGGCAGCAGGGCAGAGCGAGTGGGTCACCGGAGAGGATGGCGGCCGCCGGCAGCTCTCCGAGCATCGTCGAGTACTTCGGCGGAGAGGATGGTTACCGCTGCGGCTACTGCAAGAACGAGACCGGCAACCTCTCCCACGGTGCGGCCCGGGGACAGGGCGGGCCGGGAGGGGAGCCGGGAGGGTGCCAGGCCGCGCCAGTGCTGTGGAGAAAGGGGGCGGCTGGAAACTGCGGGGCTGGTCCGGGCTGCGGGAAGGAAGGCCTGTGAGCGACGCTTCGGCAGCGACCTTCGCTCTAACCGCGTCTGTGCTGCCGGCAGCGGGCGGCTGTTCTTTCCTCCGGGAAGTGCCCGAAACCCCTTAGAGTGATCTTGAGGAGGTGACGAGGAGCACGAGGCAGCCCGGCAATACCAGACGGGGTCTGTGGCGGCTGGGGCCGCCGGAGGCCATGGGCTCACTGAGAAACCTCTCCTTAGGGTCTGGTTTTACGGGAGTACTTCTCCAGCCAAGGGCAAACCACCAAAAGTAACGGGAAGGCTTTGTAAAGGCTAAAATGTTTTAATTGTTACTATCATAATATATGCACCCTGACTCAGGTTGTAGTTGGGATATTGCCCAAAGCTTTCTCTGGGTGCAGTGTTACCTGTCGGGTGCAACTACCTTGCCTGACCCTCCGGCTCCACGACAGCCCGGGTTAATCTGCAGATAAAAGTGTGTCTGCGGGGCAAGGGTAAGGCTCAGCGTTGTAAAGCTGTGGCTAGACGAGCGTTGTTTAGCCCAGCTCAGTGGGAAGCAGGCTATATTCTCTTCACTGGAGAAGAGATGATAGTTTGGTGGCCTTTTGGGCAGTTGCTCTCAGAGAGGTCCCTGGGGATGGTCTGTATCAGCTTCAGAACCCCTTGGAAGAGTTTCTTCTATCGCATTGTTTCTGAGTGATATTAAAAAAATTAAGGAGCGGTTTTACATTATTTTGTTGGTGTATCTCTGGGAGAGATAGCAGGTGGAGAGGTGAACTTCTGACTTGTACAGTTGGGGTTTTTTTTACACTTAATGTGGGTGTTAAAATCAGTCATTTGTGAGATTTATGTATATCCTAGAATGGTAGGAGTTGGAAGGGACCCCTGGAGATCATCTAGTCCAACCACTCTGCTAAAGCAGGGTCACCCAGAGGAGGTTGGCCAAGATTGTGTACAGGTGGGTTTGAAATCTCTCCAGAGAAGGACACTCCACAACCTTTTTTAGGCAGCCAGTTCCAGTGCTCTGACATCCTCACAGCAAAGAAGTTTTTTTCCTTCTGTTATATGGAAAAATACTACCAAGTTATTGAAATACATCTTTTCAGAAGTCACCATTAGCTACTCAGATTTATGTTAATGTTTCTGTAGAACTTGTTGTATTTTAAGACATAAGTCAGTCAGGTATGTACTATATTATTTATTTCAGGTATGTGGGCACATTCAATGACTGTTCAAGATTACCAGGATCTCATAGACAGAGGATGGCGAAGGTAAATCTGAAAATAAAATACAAAGCCTTGTTGTCAGTTTAGAAACAAGTTAGAATCCAAATTTGAAATTTATTGTCTGTGAAAAGAATTGACTAGTTTGCATAAGTAATCACAATAGAACTGTTTGTCCTGTGTTCTGTGATTTTTTTTTTGGTAACATGACACTGTCAGGAACATAGTTATTTTAGAAGGATAGTATTTTAGTGTAGCAACAAAAGCTGGAGAACTTGTTTCTTGGCTTCTGCTACTCATCATGTAATATTTTGATATTAACAAAGAAGATGGGTCTATTCTTTAATATTAACAGAGAAATCAATAGGTATTTATTATTCTTTTTAGAAGTGGAAAATATGTCTACAAACCTATCATGAATCAAACCTGTTGTCCTCAATACACAATAAGGTAAGAAGCTCCAAATATACTACTGTAAGTGATTTGACTGCTTCAAATATGTTCAACCATTTATGTTTACTGCTTTAAATACCTAACACTTGAAAAGTTTCTCTGCTTTTAATGATACTTTGAATACTATGTTGTTGGTTTTATATGTAGGCACATCAGCAGCTCTGTTATTGGTTCCTTGTATAGCCTTACCTTTTGCTTCTGGGTTGTAATCTAGAGCAAGAGTCTTATGATTGCTCTCCTGCTCAACAGTGACAGGTGACCCAGTACATCTGTATCCCACAAACACTGCTTTAGTAGGCCAAATAAGAGAGGTTGTCAGTTAAATAAGTATGAATAATTCTAGATATTCTTCTCTGGTATCAGTAGTTAGTATGAATGTTGTATTTGCAAGATGGCTAAGTTAATAATTATAATGGATTAGCCTCCTAGGAAACATTTTTGTGCAATGCTTGAGCTCATCTTGGCATGTTTTAGTAATTGTAGTGATATATACACAAAATGTACCATAAAGAATGTTATTATGCAATACAAGGCAACATAATTCTATTAATTTAAAAGTGTTGCTAAAATATTTGACCCCTTAATACAGGGGATCTTAAGAAATAATCATAAAATACATATACAATATAAATTTTTTCAAGTAGTCCCTTAATTTTTTCCCAGAAATAATTTTTCATAAAATAAATGTTAATTTTCTTTTTAAGGTGCCAGGCTTTGCGTTTTCAGACCTCCAAATCTCACAAGAAAGTTCTGAAGAAAATGTTGAAATTTCTTTCCAAAGGAGATGTTTCAAAAGCAGTGAGTGGAGGTAAGAAATTCTTAGTGTTTGAAAGCCATTTGGAAGGAGGATCCAAGTACCTGATGGTTTGTGTTGGAAGGGACCTTTAAAGATCAGTTTAATCCAACCCCCCTGCAGTCAGCAGGGACACCTTCCACTAGATTAGGTTGCTCAGAGCCCCAAATAACCTGACCTGGAATGGTTCAAGGGATGGGACATCTACCACCTCTCTGGGCAACCTGGGCCAGTGTTTCACCACCCTCAGTGTAAAAAATATCTTCCTTATATCTAGTCCGAGTCTCTCCTCTTTCATTTAAAACCATTACCTCCTGTCCTGTCCCCATCTTTCTTACAGGCTCCTTTAAGTACTGAAAGGCCACTGTAAGGTCTCCCTGCAGCCTTATCTTCTCCAGGCTGAACAATCCCAACTCTCTCAGCCTTTCTTCATATGTTGTCTTTCCAGTGCTTTGAATCAAGAACATTATGTATCCCAGAGACCCAACTGTGCAGCTGACTTGCTCTAGTGAAGAATGTGTTTCCTAACTTTTCTTCATCTCTGGGCATGTGCTTACGTTCTAGCTGGGTGCTGTAGAGAATTAGACCTTGTTACCTCTGTCATAAAAATGATCTGGTGAGGATGAAGCAGGACAGTGGGTGGCAGAGAAAAGGAAGAGCAAGCAGGGAAAAAGAAGGTTTTTCTTCCAGGTGACTGAACAGTCAAACCCCATTTCTCCAACACCAAACCTACTGTTCTCAATTGTGGTTCTGAATCATTACAATTTGCCTCTTTTGAGTGTGTGTTAGGGTTTGGGTAATCTTTGTTGTTTGTTTGAAGTTACGGCATGAGATTGACTGCTGCATTTTAGTGGAGAAAATAAAGGTGTTCTCATAAAGGAGTTGGTGCTAGTAATCGAGGGTCATAAAGCAGGCTTTTTATGTTCAGACTATTGCAAACAGTCACTTTACCTGTTGGAAAACAGTTGTAAAATCAGAAATAGGTTAATTTAGTATGAATTGTGCAAAGTGTGAGCTGTGGTTATAGAGACAAAGTCACTCATGTAGTTTCTGGTTGTTTACAGAAGAGCCTATGGATTCCCACATAGAGGAGGTGGTTGCCTGTGATTTTGCATACAGAAGTGAATCTCATGTCAATCAATCTGAACTGACTCCCTTGAGTGTGGATCACACAGAGAAGGTAGAGAATGAAGATAAGGACACAGGAGAAGGAGAAGAGGAGGTGAATGTGCAGAGGGTGGAATCGAGTTCTCTTCAGATATGTGCAGATAAAGACACACTAGATTCTGGACAAGCATCGCATTCGGCTAAAGTTGTTCATCCACCACCTAAGCCAGGTAGTCAAATTTCTGGAATATACTATCATGATTTCACATGTTGTTGAAGTCCTTTTTTATCTTTGCCTCTTTTTATTCCCTATGCTCTTACCAATTTATGGAATTATAGTATATGAAGAGAGCAGTGCTGCATGTTATTTGTTTTTGTAGCTTTTCCTGAAAATTGCATTGATTTTCATGATACTCTGTTTTTATTTCAGTTTTGTTACTGAGAATACATATCCATAGCTTTTAGTTGTCTGTAAGCTATTTAGATTGCAGTCACATTGGTTGATAGGACTGAATCTCATCAGACACTGGGATTAGTTTCCACTTTAGGATACTTCTGTGTGCACAGTAGGATGTATGTCCAGCATTCCCTTTCTTCTTTAGGATGTTGTGATTCAGTCTTTATGTACCTTGAGGTAGGGTTCATAGAATCATAGAGCATCTCAATTTCAAAGAGACCCATAAGGATGATCAAGTACAACTCCCTGAGTTGGACTCCCTGGTTGTGCAAGATTAAGAGCTGGAGATAGCTGTGGCTGGTGCTGCAGGAGTGCTAGTTACTGAACTAGGTTCAGGCTTAACCATGTCTCTTGTGCAGCAGTGAGAAACAGTTTAAGACCCAAGAATAATACCCTAGGTATTGCTTTTACATTTGTTTATTTCTGCAGCTCATCTTGTTGTAATACAAATTGTGGTGTTTACATCCTGTGAATACACTCTGGTGAATTTCTTGTTTAAGGTTGTATTTCCTGTGCTTTCACATATTTCCTAAGCGTTCATGGACTGTTTGCCACAGATCTAACTGGCATTGGACACACACCCAGTATATTGTTGTGTTGTTATTTTGTAGGCTGAAAGAAAATTGTTTAGCTTTCTCCTGATCTGAGATAAAGTAGATTGTTGTGGTCCTTTAGAAAGAATGAAATTTTCTACGTGAGCTGTTTGGGAACTGCTTGGTGTAGATTTTTGGCTAACTTGAGATTAGAAAAGCAGTGTCACTGGAGGATGTCAAATTATGTAGTAATTTCCTTTTGTCTTGTTGTTGTGAAAATATGATTTTTCTGTAAGGAAGCACAATAATTATGTACAAGAAGTAAGACAATTTCCCTCATTTTACTTCTGATATGTTTATACGATGCTACAGCCCTCACGTGCCAGAAGCTGAGGGTAAATGCTTATTCATTTCTACAGTTTTGTGTGACAGTACATGGAACATTGGTGGTATTTAAATATAGTAATAGAGCTAACTTTTAGTATATATTCTGATTTTGCTGGGACAGAATCAATCCTAGGCCAGCCATGGGCTGCAGGATGCTAGCAATTCGGAGCCAGCCAGGACAGCTGAGCTGAGTTGGCTACAGGTGTATTCCATACCATGAACATCACACTCAGTATAAAGGAGGAAGTTTGCTGATGAGAGGGGAAGATCCTGCTCTTGAGAACTGCTTCCCTGTTTAGTGTGATTGCTGTACCTTCACTGGGCTGAGTATGGCTTTTTATATTTGATGCTGGTATTAGTATCAGTTTGCCTGTTTCATTAAATCTTTTTTTATTTCAACCCATGGGGTCTTCTCTCCTCTTCCCAATCCACTTTAGCTACTGGATCAGCTTTTCACCAGCTTAACAAGCAATGTTGCATCAAAACAAAAAAAGTTTTCTGAAATGCTTTATCAGAAAACCACTAGTGCTACATAGAAGCAGTACTGCTCCACCTTCCTGGAAGTCTGTTCCAGAACTTTTAAGATTGTAAAGAAACATTTAGATGCTCTACTTAGGGACATGGTTTAGTGGTATGTTAGTAATAGGTATGGCTGTACTTGATGATCTTAGAGGTCTCTTTTTACCTTAATGATTCTGTGATTCTGTATTTTGGTTTTATAAAATGCAATCAAAACTTTGATAGCCCTTATATAGTTTCACAGAATGTTAGGGGTTGGAAGGGACATGTGGAGATCATCTAGTCTAACCTCCCTGCAAGAGCAGGTTGCACAGCATGATGTCCAGTTAGGTTTTGAATATCTCCAGACATGAAGACAACAGCACCTCACTGGGCAGCCTGGCTCCACCCCCCTCAAAGTAAAAAAGTTCTTCCTTATGTTTAGATGGAACTTCCTGTGTGCTAGTTTTTTTTCCCATTACCTCTAGTCCTGTCACTGGGCACCACAGAAAAGAACCTGGGCCCCATCCTCCTGATACCCTTTAAGTGCTGATAAGATTCCCCTCTCAGCCTTCTCTTCTCTAGGCTCGACAGCCCCAGCTCTCTCAGCCTCTCCACATAAGAGAGATGTTCAAGTCCCCTAATCATTTTTGTAGCCCCATATAGCTTTTATTTGTTGTGCACATTTGATGCTAAACTTTGGGTTATGTTACCTTCAATTTGGAAGCAACTAAGTTGGATATTGGCAGCAGATGGCAGTCTTGGGTAAATGATCAGTGTAAATCTGCCATTGGTTTGAGAAAGGTCTTCAGTTATGTTAAGAGTAACACTGGGTAAAACTTGAAGCACTGGAAATACAGGTAAAAAAGGCCTGAAACATTGTTTTTACACTCTTTCAGAAAACAAGGACTGACTTGTTCAGTCCTTTCTGTCTGAAGGTTTTAAATGAAATATAGAAGTGAATAATAAATGCATCAAAAAGTTTATTTTATTCATCCTTAATATTCTTTTTTTTTTAAGAGGAGGTTGGTGTCACAGGTCAAATTTAGTTTAAAATTTTCCAGATAGAAAGATGTTTAGTTTTTATCATGGGAAATGTAGACTTATTCTGTAACAAGATTGTTTAATTGAATTTTTATGTCTTTATAAACAAAACAGGTCATTGTCCTGTAGCAATAATGGACTGTTTCTGCACAGTTTCAGATAAAAAAGGTTTGCTTACATCTGTGTGCACATTCATTGTTTTAAGAAGTTTTTCTTGCTAACTTAAGCTTATAGAAGGTAGGAGACATGAAACAGATCCCAATAGAGATGAAGTACTCATTCTTCAAATGTATCATGGGTACTTTAAATAAACTCTTCCTATGCTTGTTTGCCTGTGCACAGGTCACATAGTATCTGTAGTCTTCTCATAATGTTTCTCCTTTTCTGGTGAATAATTTTAGCTGTATACTCAAAAACCTTTGCTAAGAGAAAAGAACACTTGATCATAAAATCTGCTAGTGCAATTGTAGGATGTCTGAAGAGTGCCAGAGTGATCTTAACTCCTCTTCTAAGTCCATGAGGTGTTCTCAATGCTTCAGCAATCATGGCATCTATGTGGAGAAACCAGACTGGGACTTCTCTGGGTGAGCCATGAAGAGCTCCCTGCACTTTTAAACTCTGTAACAAATTCTGTATGATTTGCACATTAAAATGAATAGTTTACAGCTTTGCTGATACTTAAAAATCCATCTCAATATACACTATGTTGTCAATTTCTATGATGTATCTATTGGTAAAGAAAGATGCAGGCAGTGGCTCAGACGGATGCAGCTCTTTGCAGCTGAAGTGACTCTAAACACATCAGTGAACTTGTAAAACATCAGTGCTTTTGCCATTTCCACTTTGCAGAATGATACCACTGTTGTCATTGTCCATAGGAAGGTGTAAAGCAGGTAGAGGACAAGACAGATACCAGTTTTGACTAATAAGTTTTTGGTAAGGAGGAGGAGGAAGAAAGAAAGAAAACTATGAGAGTTCTGGAAAAAACAATTTCCATATAAATTCCAGGCCTTCAAGACAGTAAAGTGGGATAAGCCACAGTTAAGTCTGAGTTTAGATTCTTCTTTACTACTTACATTTCCAGCTCTGTTAATATTTATATGTTCTTCCTAATGCTTAAGATGAGAGCACCTGACTCTTCAGGGTCCTTTCCATTTGAAAAGGTAAGTCAGAAGTTGCCAGTGTGAGTTTTCCAAATACATAGATTTCAGGAGAAAGCTAAAGGCATAAAACACTTCTTCAGCAGTTTATCATCATATTTATTACAGATTTGGTTCTGTGCAGGATATATGACTATTTCTGTATATAGGAGTAGGTTTTTTCCACTCTTCCTCTCTTTTTGACATTTTTAATACTATGGCTCTCTTCTGACCTTCAACTCTTATATCACTAAAAAGTCTACAATTAATCTTGATTTTTAACTATTTCTTTTCAGTGGTTATGTAAGAACTGCTTGGTTGTTGTCAAATGTGGTGTTGAGTTCTTTGCCTGTGCCCTTGTAGGAAAAGGAGCTGATCTCAGCAAGCCACCATGTCGGAAAGCAAAGGACATACGGAAGGAAAGAAAACTGCAGAAGCTCCTTCAAAACCAGATGTGCAAAGCTGAAGGCTCTCAACTTCAGTCAGGAGATCATGTTTCCCTCTTGCAGAACTCTAAGTCTAAAACAAACCAACCTAAAACCATTGAAGACTTTGTTTTTGCCTCTTTGCCTGATGACGCACAGCACAAATTGGAGGTAATTCTCTTTCACTGTTGTTGGAGGCAGGTTAAGGAAGAGTCTAGTTAAAGAGCTTTTGAAATGCTTAGGTGTTTAGTATCTGTGACTTCATGCAATGGTTATAATTTAAATCTTGAAATAGATCTGGTACTGAATGATTTATGTATGGTGCAGCTGAGGTTGGTGTAACCACAAGAGGGAACTCTTGCATTTGAAGTCAGGCATAGCAGACCAGTACTGTTACCAAAATAACTTGCAAATTGATTTCATGCAGTGTGACTTGAAGATGCAAGAGTTTGCCTTAGCTGAGTGTTGAATGTTGAGAGAGAATCAATATTTATTTCTGCAGTATATAAATACTTGAACTATCTATGCTAGTGAGTCTTGACAAGAAAGCAGTAACTGTTCAGAAAATGAAACAGATAAGAAGATAGATGCTCTTTATAAATGGCATTGATATGTGTTGATGTCTTTGGAAGCTGTAAAAGTTATGATAGAAAATTTTGCTTAATATACTGGTTGCCATTAACATTCTAACATATGTTAATCATAAGAACTTTTTCCTTTTTTTTCTGGAAGCTGGAAAACTATGTAAGTGTTTGCCTGTAGTTAGTGATTATCAATAATAGTATTGGACATGAAATTTTTAATATTCTTTTGGTAATTATTGAAAGAGGTAGTAATGATGATTTAAGAGATTCACTCTGAGTAAGTGACAGGAAGCCACTAAATCCTCTGGATTTTCTGATGAGTTTTAAAACAGAAGTGTAATGGCATTGTCTGAACATCTTCACTTGGAAGATGCAGTGAGAATTAGAAGGATGTTTCTGGCAGTGTTTTCAGATTGTTACTGTGCTCCTTACTATGGCTGTCAAGTGTGGGGTGTTTTTTTTTTATTTTTGTTTATTTGGGGCTTTTTTGGTTGTATTTTTTTAATAGATCACAACTGCTGCTATTTTTGAAAACAGAACCATCCTGAAAATTGTGTTTTCTGAAAGAAACTTGTCCTTAAATATCATAGAAAAGAAATGCTCTGTTCCTCATGTGATACCATTTTTTTTTTTGTTGTTAGGAAGCAATCATTTGTACTAAAAATTGTGAGTTTATAGATTTATTTCTTAAAATTTTCTTTTTGTGTGTGTAAGGATGTTGCTGGGGAGGAAGGATATCTTCTTATTATAATGAACTTATAATTGAATATGGAAACATTTTTTCTTTTCTCTTTCCATTTTGACAAAACCTAGAAATTTCCTTGAGATTATGATTATTATTATAAAACCATGATCTTTATCTAAAGAGCACAGATAAGAGTTTTTTAAATACATGGATCTTTCAAGTATTTTTCAATATGGTGTGAAACTACAGGAGAAGGTTTTTTTTAAAGTGCAGAAAATGTCTTTAAAATGTTGCTTTGCATACCATTTTTGGTATTACTTCCTGAAAACTATTTGTGTAGTTTTTCCATAGGCATTTTAGTCATTTTGTAGATGGAAAACCTTGTACGTTATTCAGCATATATATGAAAGTTTTCAGTAGCATTATCTGAGCTGAAGAATTGTCTAATATTAATTACATTGCTAGGCCCCTTGTGCAGGAAGTCAGAATTTCTCTCTGCTGTTGTTTGTGTATATATAAATACCTAGTTATTGCATGATATTGTAATAATAAATGTTTAACTTCTTCTGAAGGTGAGGGTGGTGAGATCATCTCCACCAAGTTCACAGTTCAAAGCCACATTTCAGGAGTCTTACCAGGTCTATAAACGTTACCAGATGGTTATTCACAAGGACCCCCCTGATAAACCAACTATAAATCAGGTCAGAAGGCCAAATCAATTTTATGCAGAGTTCAGCTTCTCCTCCATTTCATGTGTTGTGTTTCTAGAAGAAACAAATGTGGATTTTATATCTATTGTATATTCAGGAGCACATAGAATGTTGTATCAAATAATATCAACATCCTGAAAGTGCAAACTCTTTTGATATATCTGAGTGCCACAAATATTTGCTCTTAATTTTGGACAGAAAAGTTAGAGAAGTTAAATGGGTATGCTATTGGATAGGAGCTGGAGAGGAGGAGGCTTTTGGAGATGGATGTTGTGGGCCTTATAAAGACAAATCTCATCAGAACTAAAACCAGTTGGGCACTTACTCTGATAACTGGCTTTGGTTTAAATGCTTCTGTAAGGAGGAACTAGCATGATCAGGGCCAGCATGTGAGTAAAAATTGATCACACCCACAAATTGTTGGTTTGAAGTTGGCAGAAGTTGTATGTCTCTTTCAATTTAAGCTCTTTCAGAAGTAATCTGTGCACTCCATCTAGCTCCTGCTTCTTGTAATGACCAGGCACTGTGTGTAATAGTTGACTGTCAGACATATTACCTCTCTAATACTAGGAAGAAAACAATTAAGGAGTTTGGAAGAAAAGTATGTGTAGTAAGAATGTAATTGCTAAGCTGAGGCAATGAGTAATGTGCCGTGAAAAATAATACTTTTTAAAAGTCCTTCAGACTGTACAGTGAAAATTAAATTTGTGGTTGAATTGTTAAATAACTTGGTAAAAAAAAGTTTGACTAAAGTGGTGCTTTGGAGTGTTACAGTGTTCCTCAATTTTTTATTCTTTAATGAGAAGCATCAACAGTCAATTTAAGCTGTTAGTTGTCACACTTTCCTTGTTATTGTGTTTAAAGTAGAAAACTGACTTCAGAGGCTTTGAAGTGGATAGGAGATCTTTCACTAGCCTTACCTTCAGAAGCATGTTATCTGATGATATGCACTCAAAATAGTATGCTTGTATTTTCCTTGCTCTGAAGGTGAGGTTAGTACCTGTCTCCTTTGAGGACCCTCAGTTCAAATCATCCTTCAACCAATCAGCCACTTTGTTTGCCAAGTATCAGATGGCTATACACAAGGATACACCTTCTGACTGTGGCGAACACGAGGTACAGTTCACTGCATGCACCTTTATCAAACCCTTTGTTGTTGGAATGCACAGTTAAATGATGGGAAGTGGTGTCTCATAGAGTGGTTCCAGCCATTAAAATATTGGAGTTTCTGTTTGGAAGGGAAAGCATTGTGGTTTTTAGCAAGCTTCTGTTGCACGCTTCAGCCCACACAATCATAACTAAGAGACTAATACTAGTAATGAGTTAAGTAGAGCTGCTGTTTGTACATGATTTGTAAAGAGTTCTGGGACTGAGATTTCCACTGGAAATGGGAAAATGGTATGGAAGTGCTGTTTTGATGGCAAGAAGTCTTCTGTTTTAAAGCCATTTGGTACCTTTTCCACAGTACTCCTTAATTTTTTTTTATGGTCTTGCTTAATTTAATAGGTGAAGGTTTTAAAAATCTCAATGTTATTCACATTTCATGGCTAAGCATAAATGTCAGCTAAAACTGAAATAGTGCAAAGATATTCCCACCAGCTGATTGAGATTCAGTGCAAGTACATTGCATATGCATAAAGGCTGATTTAAAATGGTGTTCACAGGATGCTAATCCTAATCTAATAAGAAAAAAAATAGAAAGAAAGAAAGAAGTACTCATGGGGCTCTAAAGCAGCAGCAATTCTCCATTTCTCTGGCAGGTGGCACAACATTTTAATTAGCAGGATTAATGAATCTCCTACCTCATCTGTCATTTTTATCTACTTTGAATATACAACTTTAGTATTGATCAACTTTCTACACAGACTGTTTTGTTATTGAGAGCAATGCTTGCACAAGTGACACCTAGCAAGCTGTGGCTGTTTTCCAGGTAGAATAATAAAACCACATAATCATTTTTGTCTTCAGTGCAAAAGAGTGTTAGGAGAGCTGCTCTTTTCTTTTTTTGTGAGATCTTTTGTAATGCAACTGTGGAAAGCCATAAAGTTTATTTTGCTTTTTGTAAAGTAATAGGACTCATAACACTAAGTAGTAGTCTCAGCTCTTTCTGTAATTACTGACATAAACTGGGTTAATTATAATAATGGAAAAATTGGGAACATGCCAGGAAAGATTGAGCTATTTACTAAATTTGTACCAGGTATTACCTGGTCTGATTAGGGACTTGATTTGTCTGCTATGATGAATGTATTTCAGCCTTATTGCTTAGATACAGCATATATTCAAGCATGCATTTGCTAACAACTTCATATACTTAATCTTTGTTGAAAATGATGGGTTTTTTTAATACAATCAGAATAGCAGTTATCTCTCAGTTGATCTAATCTCTGTTTGGGTCAGCGTGCATGCTGTGCTGTAGACTTGGGTTTGATGGCCTTAACCACCCACAAAACTTTAGTTTTTAACTGGGAGACTCCAGAGAAGGAAAGATGTATTAAAACAAATCAGATTTCCACCAACTTAAGGTGTAAACTCTATTATGGGAATTGCTGTTGAATAGGAAGGAGATGGATTTCTGTTTACTCCTAATAGTTTAGTGGGTTTTCATCCTCCTCTTTTTCCTTGTTAGTTGCCATAGGTGTTTCTCTACTGCTTTTATCTTCTCTCTCTGCCTTCATAATTGTGCAGACTTAGTAGAATACTCCAGGAGAGACAAAAGACCTTACCTGATGGGTTTTAATTTGCATCCTTCTTTAGCATTAGTAAAATATGTTGTGTGTTCATGTGACTGTGGCTAAAAAGTTATTTCTGTTCACAGTTGTTAGGCAGTTAAAGCTCAGTCAATTCAATCAAAAATATTTTGTTTGATCCCTGCAGGATGTAAACTGAGGAATACTTTACACAAACTGCATTTTCATGTAAATTAGGAGCTTTATACTGAATGTGTGAGGGAGGGAAACTATCTGAGTTGCTCTTAGGAACAGAAGATATTGGTAAAACTGACCCAAATTATTGAGAGGAAGGTTGAAACGAGCTATTTGAAAGACCTCAAACTTTCTTCTTCCTCTATTTTAGACTTTATAATATATCATACAGACATTATGGAGCCAAGCAGTTCTTTAAATAAAGGTTGAATGAAGTTTTATTCTATGCGCAAGACTTCTTACCAGAGTGGTAACAAGTCTGCTTTGGACTTTAAACTGGCAAACATCCAGAAATTTTTGTGCATCTAAAAATTAAATTTAGCTTTTAATCAGTGTAAGCTAATATATCTATGGTGGATGAACCACCTTTTCATGGAGAGTCCTGCACACTTTTCTGTTTGGAAAGTTTCTCGTTTAGGAAAAGTATTTAATTTTTATATTTGGCTGAACACTTCATATTCAGAAACCTGCCTATGTTTAAGTTTAGAATCCAACAAAAAATTGTTATTGGACATATTAACAACTTTATGGAATATATTCTTAAATTGTTGGCATTACAATATACTGTCTGCCTATATATTAGCTGCTAGACTAGTTTAATATTAACCTTTTTACATCAAAAGACCATTTTAGCAATAGATCTAGAATTTTGGTGATTATTTGGAAATAGCACTGATGTGGAAGTTTCTAAAGGAGTTCACAATATCAACAAAGGTATGTGAACAATGAAGCCAATTACTGCTCAGTGGGTGTGAAAGAAGGCACTCTTTTTGCACCTATGCAACATTTATATGTCTTTTAATCAAGATTTTATGTGAGAAAGGGGAATAGATCATTTCCAGGACAGGGAATCTATTGAATACTTGACACTCAAGATTTCTTTGAAATTCTGGGCACTCTCTGCTTAATACCACTTTGAGACCAGTGATAACTGGTGTTTCAGTGCTCTTCAAGACTGTAGGTCTTTCTGAATTCTGCCTTCTCCTCCTTATTTTCTCCTGTCTTTCTCCAACTGTGATGGAGACTGCAGTAGCACTAATAATGTGCTCATCAAAAAGAATTCTGTTTGAGATCTTGCTGAGGAGAGTCCTGTGATGCAGTTTGGTGACACAGTACTGATTTTTGGTTGAGGCAGTGATATTGTTCTAACGTAAAGCAAGGAAGAAATTTCATAGTGGCATGAAGTTTTTCCAAGTCCCACAGTTGTGGTGATGAAACTTAAGGCAAGTTTCTATGGAAACATCATCACAATCTTCAGTGCTATTCTTTTATAATAGAGGATATGGTAAGGTAGAAGTATATTTGCTATCTGCCAAATAAGTTAATATTCTGGGAACAGTTTTGAGTATCTCCTTGCTCCTGGAATTAAAACCACTTCAGCATACAAATGAAAATTTTTCCAATCTGGTTGTATTTTGACATAAAAGCTACAACTGTTTTTTGCATAGGCTTTGAATTCTTGTTTGCATAGGCATATAAAGTCTTGCTGTTGCCTTTTCTCTTAGTTTGGTGTAAATTGAACTTCCCCTTGGAAATGTTCTCAACCCTCACAAAAATCTTTAGTCAGTTGCTACAGGATTTCAGCTTCAAAACTGACCTGGGTTGTCTCTTTGCTTCAGAGTTCAGTCAAGTACCAATGTTACACAAAATTGTTGGCACCTCAGAGTATTGATGACAGCATCTTTCTCTTGAATTGAATTATGTCCTGAAGAAAAACATAACAAGTGATTAAGCAATCTTTAGACAATAATGCTTGCTGTTAAATAGTGCTGTGGAAGAACTGAAGTTTCAGTTTCTCTCTGTGGGAACACAAAACCTTATTAAGCTGTTAGGTAAAAGCCTAGTCACTCTGTTTTATTAATACATATAACCTGATCTTAAAAGAAGAGGAATTAGGGAGAACCTCAACAGATAAGTGGTAAAAGTGTCAGTAGCTTCTGAATGAGGTAAGAGACAATGATGGAGAGTAAGTGTATCACAGCTATTGGAGAAGTTTGTCCAAGGCTACTCTTGAATTAGCCAAATCCCTGAAGTGGAACTTCATTTTTGGAAGCTGTGAAAATGTTTGTCACATTCTATACATTCCTTCTGGCCCTTTATGGAAGTAAGGTGTATGGACCTTTATCTCAAGCCCAAGATGCCAGTTGCTGTGTATTGTTCCCAATATAATGGAGCAATTATTCACTAGTTCTTTGGGTTATTTTCTTTTTTTTTGGTAAAGTAGTGGAAGACTATAATGAGGTGCTGGAGCATGTCCTGAGAAGAGCAATGAAGCTGGTGAAAGGTCTGGAAAACTTCTGTGCAGTGACTGAGGAAAATTGATTTTTGAGTCACTTTTTATAGTATTTGATTGTTTTTCTGGGAGAAAATGTGTAGATTAATGTATAGAAGGCTGATCTGAGAATAAGATAGAAGAGTGAACTTTTTAGGTCTCTTGTACAGTCCCAAGAGGCAGAAATACTTGAATGTTGGAATCAAGTACTGGTGCTGGGGAGTGTAGCTGGAGGTGGCTTGCTCTGCAGATAACACTGCTGTCTGTTGTTCTGGTTTTATGTCACAAAACCAGACAAGACTAGGAGAGTGACCAGGTAATATTTTATGCTTTAGCAATGATAGTAAAAGGATCTAAAAATGAGGTTGAAGCAAGATAGAAACAGTAACTAGGTCTAAGGGCACAGGCTGGCTCTTCAGATGAGAACACAGGATTTAAGGACGCTTAGTAATTGATCTGTCTTGTGTTCTGCTTTACTATGAGCAATCCATATCTGCAAACCTTTCCACTCTTACTCAACAGCAAAAATACCTGTGTTTCTGTGCAAGAAATGCAGGGAGGGCTTTGCAGAATAGAGACCACCTGGAAGATGCTAGGAGCCAACTCCACCCCATCCTCAGGATGACTGACAATGTGGAAATACACATGTAGAGGTTTCAGGACATTTTGCCACTTGCATCTGTGTTGTGCTTTGTATGAAGTGTCAGAATGTATTTCTGGGTATTTAAGTGATAGCTACAGATGTGAAACTGTGTAGCTCTGGAGGCCAAGATTTTAAATGAGCTGAGTGTGTATATGGATGTGGTACATGGGGATATGGTTTAGTGGTGAGCATTGTAGTGTTATGTTAACAGTTGGACTTGAGGATCTCAGAGGTCTTTTCCAACTGTAACAAGTCTATGAAGACAGTGAAAACACTTTGAATTGGCACTTTCATCCCCAGAAGGAATTTTTTTTGATCCAGTGATCTAATCAATGGATAATTTGGAGAGAGTAGGGGATATCTTAAGGTAGCATCTCACCAGTGGCATTGCATTTCTGACCCTGTGTTACCTTTTAAAAATGTTTCTTCAAGTCAATTTTAGATGCTGGGAGCATATTTAAGACACACACACGTGTATCTAAATGCTCTCAGCTAGTTCAGCTGTGTTCTCTTCTTGTGCTAAAAAACCTAGTGCCTGTCATTCCAAACTGACTTTTACATGTAACATTTTGTCAGGTAAAAATTTGGAAGTAAGCATTTTTTGTTTCCTGCCTCTTCCTCTAGGGAACTTAATGCTTCATCTGGGTGGTTTAAAACAGTGGTACAACACACCTAGTCCATTAATGTGCTGGGTTGGGGTTTTTTTAAGCTTTAGGCTTCTTACAGTAGTCTTTGTCTTTAAGAAACAGGCTGAAATGTAACTGAAATAAGCTATGTGGCAGCTACACAAGCTAGAAAACATTTCCATAAAAGATCATAAAAATTCTACAGTAGTTTCCAGAAAGAGCAAGAGTGAACAGTTTTTATTGCTGTTTACACCTTCTGAAGCAAATGTTTTATTTAACTTTTCATGAGTGCTTTTAATGACAAACTTGTAGAAAATAGTATGTGTCTGTTCCTTCTGCAAAGCTAACTGGACACTCTTTGCTTTGTGCTTAACTAAATATTTTTCTTGGAAGAAAAGAATTTCACAACATACAAAAGATACACTGTTTGAAAAGGTGCAAAAAATTACTGAAATAGATATAGTGGGGTTTTTTTTTTTTCATTCTCAGTGTTGGTTTTTTTTAATTGCCTCCCAGAGATCCCCTTGAACTAACACAGAAAATGAAGTGAGCAGTCTGGGAAATGCCAAGGAGCATGATCTGATTGACTCAAAAGCTGGTACCAGCAGCCACTTGCAAACTTTTAGGTCTCTGTAACCTAGTTTCCTCTTATTTTATTTTCTAGTGAGAGAATGTTTGAAAAAAAAAAAATCGATAGCCTTTGTGATTATTTTTAACATTCTGTAGCTTGTAATGCTCTTGAATTGGTGCTTTTATCATTTTGGTTGATGCAGCACTAATCTGCTGGTGAGCTCTCGGTGCTGTGGCAGAAGATCTCACTGCAATGAGCTTGTGCTTTGCATCATTAATATTGCTAACTGAAAGACTTAAAATCAGAACTGCATCAGCCTGAGTCCTTCTGCTTACTTGTGTGGGCCTCATGATTGTAGTGTCATGGATTTTTATTCTTGAAATATCTATAGGAGCCAAAGAATTTAGACATCCAGACAATTAAGTAACTTATCCATAGTCATATCATTTGAGTTCAGATTGTTTTTGCAACACAGTTTATCTTTATTTTGATACTGTTTTCTGTCAATCCCTATAAAAATAAAAGAATCTACTGTAAGACTGACACACCTCCATTATTTTGAGTAAGCTGCTTCTGAGCAGGCAAAGCCACAGTGACTTTATGTCACCACATAAGGGAACTGAAATTTGCCTTCTGAAATGTGTGTTCTGTCCCATCAGCAATTATTTCTATTTCATTAATTTGATCCTCATAGTGAAAACTACATTTGACATGTATTTAAATTCTAAACCCCCTCTTTATGTATTATGTTTTGAAGGCTCTTTCTTCACCTTTGGGTCAGTGGATACCCCTGAAAATGTATTTTGTAACCTTTGCTTTCTGAAACTTACTGAGCTACCAGTTGAAACCCATTTGGGTTTAGCATCTGAATATCTTCCCCCACTACTAAAAGGTAGCAGGTGTTAACACTTGTTTTATTACAGCTTTTAAAAGCTGTGCATGTGCTTCTACTTGAGCAAGTAGCTTTGGCTTGAACCAAACCTTCCTTTTCTTTTTCTTTTGTTCTTCCCGAGCTTTGGTTTAACTGATGTGTTCCTCTCTTACTTTTATTAATTGTGTTTAAGCTTGTTTTCTGTTGGTTCTTTCTGGCAATTGTAATTAGTTTGCACCAAAGTAAAAATGTGGTGGATTTCATATGTATTATGTAGATTTTAAAAGGCTAAAGTTTATGTAATTCAGTTTGAAGTTAAAATTAGAAAAGCATGACTTTGTGAAAGGAATTTTTATAGAATCATAGAATGGTTTGGAAGGAACCTTTCAAGGTCATCTAGTCCAATCCACCCTATAGTGAGCAGGACATCTTCAACTAGATCAGGTTGCTCAGAATCCCAAACAACCTGACCTGGGATGGCTCTACCACCTCTCTGGACAACCTGGGCCAGTGTTTCACCACCCTCAGTGTAAAAAATTTCTTCTTCTCTCTAGTCTAAATCTCCTTCTTTTAGTTGAAAACCATCACCCCTTGTCCTATCACAACAGGCCCTGCTAAAATGTCTGTCCCCATCTTTCTAATAGGCTCCTTCAAGTACTAAAAGGCTGCAAAACTTGTTTGTGTGACAGATGGAATTTTTACCTGCAATACCAGCTTTTGACTGTGTTTCATGGTTTATTAAATCACTTTTAAATTGTATTCATACTAATCTTCCAGTATTAAATGAGTTTAATTTAGAACCTGAATCTTACATTTCCTTCTGGTTCAATAACTATACAGTCTAGGTGCCTTTCTAGGTTATGATGAAAGGGGTGTGCATTTGGGGATGTGAGAGGAGGAGAGTAAGAGTTGAGAAGGAAACAGCAGAGGTCAGTGGATCAAAAATATTATTACATTCTATAAAGTATCAATAAAATTCTTAACAAGAAAACCAACAAAAACTAACCAAACAAAAAAAAAAACACAAAGGAAAAAACCAAAAATCCCCAACAAAAAATTGTTGGATTTGGGGATAATTGTTTCTTCATTGACTTCTAGAGAAGGTTCACAGCCTTGTGAAGTTGTCTAGGACTTGATTAATCAAATTGTTTAATCTAAGAACTTTAGCATAATAACAGGTGAAATAACGTGTTAAAAGACTTGAAGTGTTTTTTTCCTCACAAGATTGTGATACAAATTGAAGTGCAGTTAAGATCTCTTTATTTTTTTTTTTTTATCCTAGCCAGCAGCATAAATAATTGTAGCAGTATATCCTCCCTAGCAAGCAGCAACTCTGCTCAGGTACACTTAAAAAGTTCCTCCTCACTCCTAAAGCCAAGGGATTGTTACACAGAGCTTGGATAAAACAACTTGAAAAGTGTCATTGGCTCGGTTTTCTCACCTAGAGGATTTAACTTGCACCATAAAGCTGAATTTACAGATTAAGAACTATTGGGGGTCTTCTGACATGAGAATACATAACACATGGTTTATTTCTTCTGAAGCCTGCACATATTAAAATCCCAGGCTGTAAGGACTGAAGCACTCACAGTGTAGGAATTTATGACTCTATTCATTTTTTTTAATGGGGATGTAGCTCATTAATACAAATTTTGAATGATTTAGTTTCTTTTTAAGTATTATCTGTTTGGATTTATTTTCTGCTGTTTTTTCTCCCTAACTACTAAATCAATAAAAGTTGTAGAATGTAACTAAAATATCAGTCATTTGTTTTTCCACACTCTGAGTAGTTTGGAGTGGCAGTGAATCAGACTTAAGTTCATAATAATAGAAAATGCACAATCCCCTGTCTTCACCAGCACCTTATAGAAAGTCAATGTTCTTCCTCAAAGTCTCTCTCCAAAGGTTTACCATTCATCCACAGATCAGCTCCTGCAGTATGTTTGAGGGTGAAATGTCTGAATTACAACTTCTGCCAAGTCTTGATTCTTTTAGATGCACTTTCTTAGAGCCATAATCTTGGAGAAGGTTAAGGTTGTGTTTGCCATGAGAATAATCCAGTTATGTTTGCAGAGCTATGTATGTATCTACCACAGGGTGTGTTTTTATTTCTAAAATCTGCTTTTTAGCACCTTCTGAAGAAAAGAGGAAGTTTTAATTACTTAGACAGTATGTGGAAATCTGTCCTAAGTCAGCAATTTCCAATATTGGCACTTTTTATTCTTGCCTGCCTTCCTCTCCTCCTCTTCCCTGGAAAAAAAGGGTAACTAGCAAGTAATCAACCCATTTTTTTTGTGTTTGAATTTAAACAGAATGGTCCTTAATCTCAGAAATTCATAGAATTCCTGACAACAGTAAGGTTTTTGTAGGTGTACATATATATTTATACGTGTACATATATATATCAGACTTAAGTTCCTGTTTACTTTTTCTTTGCAGTTTGGGAACTGCTGACTTATTAAATTTTCTAGCTATTACAAGAGGGGGAATTAAACCATGTAACTATTTAACAAAGGAATGTTTCAGGGTTAAATACATACCAGAACTTTGTAATGCTTTTAATATGCAATCCACAAATAAGGAAGTACTTGTATCAAATAAATAAATGATAGTAAATAAATAACTATTACATTTTATTACTCTAAGAATCTTGAATAAGCTCAGGGTCATTGAAATCTTGCCTTTTTGGTTGATTATCTGCAGCACATCATTTTGTATTGGGTAAAGAATTTAGGTTTGAGAATGCTTGCACTTTCAGGAAGTTGATTTTTTTTTTTCTTCCCTTCTTCCTTTTCTTTAGACTTAAACCAGACTTGCTTATGACTTTGAATGTAAATAGATTTAAATCAATTTGTTTTATGAGATATGAGGGCTCTAAAACCTTTGCTGTAGTGGTGGGGCAGGTGCCAATGGAAGGGGGGGGGAGAGATTCCCTGTTGCAGGCAGTCACATAGAAGGGTAAGATGTATTTTAAAATAAAGTAATACAGGTCTGATTCTGGTGTTCAAGGAGATAATTCTCTCATATCACAGTTTAAAACATCATCTCCTATTTTATAGATGGGAACTACTTTGGATAGTTAATTATTGTATCTGTTTGTACTTCCAAATAAAATAGAATGTGGGAGTTTATGGACATTTTATTTTAACACTTAAAAGCCTGATGGTGTTTTTCTAATACATGGTTTTGCAAGGTGCATTTGTTAATGTATCCTGAAGCACTGCTAATATTTTTCTTCTTTTTCTGCTTTGCATATTTGAACTGTCTTCTTGGGCACATATTTCTGGTGAATCTACGTGGATGCAGTTCACTCGATTCCTCTGTGATTCTCCTCTGGAGGTATGTGTTCATTCTAGAGGCAAGGGTTGGAATGAATGTATTCTTTCCTCTCCACTCTCATTAGACAGCAAACCATTATGGTGGTAGAGGTGATGTAGATGGATGTCACAGTGCTTTTATCACCAACTGGTAAGGAAGGCAGCACTGTGTTTTCAGAAGGGAGTGTGTGGATAATAAGCTACCACTGAATTTTCTATCACTACATGAAGAGACAGTAGCAGAAAGTGCTGTGTGTCTTCTGTTCTTATTTCTATGAAAGAATGCATTACTAAACTTTTGTATTGACTTCAGTCTGAGTTAAAAGTTGCTGTTGCTTCATTTCAGGTAAGCAAACTGCTCTGGATTTCTTGCACTGTCTTGTTCTTGTTAGTCTTAAAGAGTTAAGAACGGCGTGACTGTAATGAAATTGTCAGGTTATAGTAATTACCCTAGTAATTTGATATGTCACAGTTTGAATGAATCCATGTGTGGAGAGTTTGTTGCTTTTCTCTGCTGAGCCCACTGGCCTTTACATTCCTGAGAGCTGAAGAGTAATCGAGCTCATTAGACTTTATAGGAAAAGGGCTTTTATCACCTCGTCAACTCAGGCAGCAGACTGCCATTATAGTCTTAATTTTGTATGGCTACGTAGATGTTGATGCACACTTCCCTGCCAGCTTTATACCAGTATTGTTTCTTACAGACACTTTTTATTGACATTTCTAAGTTTGAATTAAATTTTGCGTGGCACCACTGCAGATGTCTTCAATTAGATGAAGTTAAATAAAAGGAGTTGTGTATCAGAGGCCAAGGGATTCTTGAAATTCTTTATTCTGAAAGAGTTGCCACAAGCAAATCTAGGAGTGTGTAGTTTGTTTACTCTCTTGAACAAAAAAAGTAAAATAAAATTTTTACCTTACATGATTCAATTTGTTGGTGTTTTTCAATTTTTAATACTGTTATTAGCTGCAAATAGTATGAACACCCAAACTCATACTGTCTTTATTTCCTGATTTTATTATTCTCTTTAGTTTTTGGTTTGGCTATGGGCTCTGGCACAAAAAATGAATAGTTTAAAAAATATACAGTATGTAGTAGCAGAAAACTAGTCAATTTTCTAGTAGTAAACAGGATAATGTAGAGAACTGTTTGGAGTTGCTTTATTATTATAGTTTCTTTTTAGAAGCTACATTTAAACATTTGCCATTTTACCACTTCCCTTATTTAAATATTCCTTTGTTTGGAGAGGTTTACTGTAGGAGATTGGCATGCAGGAGTCTTAGCCAAAAACCATCATGGCCTGGTACCCTCTTATTGCCATGGTGAGAGTGTTTATGGAAGCAGGGCACAGGGAAAATCTGGACTGCTAAGGATGATGTCTAGCTTTTGGTGCTCAATGAGTTAGGGGGATGTTCTGGACCAGTGGTTATATTGGCAGCTCTAATAGTCATCTCTCTGTTTGTCCTTCCTAAGTTGTTCCATGTCATCTCAGTATAACAGCTGGAAAGATCCTTAGCACTCAGATGTGCTGTGACCTTACACAGTCAAATGATGATTTTGTTCTGTTTTGTTTAAATCCATCTCTAATTGCTTTTTAGTCTTTTTCCATCTTGCCTGATGTTAAGGATTAAATTGATGATTTCATAAAACTGCTCTCAAAAGCATCTTTCTGGAGAATTGCTAATTTATAGCCATTGTTTTGGATGTGTATATAGCAGTATTTTTTCCCCCCATGCATTTATGTTCCATGGATTTATGAACAATTGATACTGCCTTTGCCTTTTTAATCCTTTGGTATTACAGCATCTTTTGATAATTGTTTACACTCAGCCCTTGTTTAACCATCCTGAATACTTTTAAATCAAATCATCAGCTCAATTTGCTGCAGCTTTGTTCAGTGATTCACCTAGCAGTGTGCTGAAGAGAATAGCTCCAGCCTGATGGAAAGTGAGCTGCTTTCCCTTGTGTAAACGGTCATTTGTTCTCACTTTGTTTGCTATTATCCATATTGAAATGCTTCTGAGTTCTAAAGAAGCAAAAGACATTTATGAATATAGATCTTCATTCTTCAAAAAGCACATAATAATGCTCTGCATTATTTTGTTTGGCCATATATTTTAATTTCTAGGAGATCTAGTGACAGATGATACTGTTATGGGTCTGTAATTCTCCCTTTCTGTACAATGTCATAATTTAGTCACACAATTTGGTCACATCACTGCTTAGGACTAAATCAAAAACTCATTTCATTTAGAGATCTTGACAAATTGCATTTTTTTTCTTAAGTGGTGTAGATATCATGGTGATGTCTACATGGTGATACTCAAAGTCTCTTGCTGCTGAAGCCCCTTGTACCTTCACAGCTTTACTAATCTTTTTAGCATTTAAAGCTTACTGTCATTGTCTTGATTGAACAGTTGACAGTATAGCTCAAGTACTATACTTTTCCAACAAGGTACAGAAGTTAGCTCTGTAGACAGTGTCTTAGATTTTGATGCAGTGAGTTGATCCACGTTCTTGTGATACAGAATCAGAGAATTGTTCAGGCTGTAAGGGATCACTTGAGATGACCTAATCCAACACCCCTGCCCAGTCAAGGTTGACGAGAGAAGGTTGCACAGGACTGTAGGGCTTGAGTATCTCCAAGGATGGGGACTCCACAGGCTCTTTGGCCAGTTGGCCCAACAATGTTGAACTCTGGAGCCACCAACATAAGAAGGACAAGGACCTGTTTGAGTGAGTCCACAGGAGGCTCATAAGATGGTTGGGGGTTGGAGCACCTCCCCTTATGAGGACAGTCTGAGAGGGTTGGGGTTGTTTGGCTTGGAGAAGAGAAGGCTCCAGAGAAGACCTTTCAATACTTAAAGGAGCCTATGGGAAAGATGAGGAGGGACTCTTATCTTGGACTGTTGTGATAGCATGAAGGGTAACTACTTGAAACTGAAAGAGGGTAGATTTAGATTAGATATGACATGAGGAAGAAATTCTTCATTGTGAGGACAGTGAAGCGTTGCTCCAGGTTGCTCAGAGAGCTTGTGGATGCCCTATGCCTAAAAGTGTTGGGGCTTTCAGCAACCTAGTCTAATGGAAAGTGTCCCTGCCCATGGCAGGGGGCTTGGTACTAAATGATCTTTAAGTTTCCTTCTAACCCAACCCAATTTAGGATACTGTGATCTTTGTGGACCTTAAGGACTAGCCTCAGTAAGTCTGTACTTTTCTTGTACTGGGAAGCTCAGCACTGGACCCAGCCCTGTAGGTGCAGCCTCACTAGGGCTGAGCAGGGAGGAAGGATCACCTCCTTTGACCTGCTGGCAGTGCTCTACCTCGTGCAGCCCAGGATGCTGTTGGCCTTTTTTTTTCTGCAAGGATGCATTGCTAGCTTTTTTAAATGAAAACATGCAGTGCTACCTCTCTCCTGAGAGAGCTTATATTTGTAGGCTGCTTTCACAGCATCTCCACTAATCCCTAATGTAATTCCTAATAAAAGGAGGCTGTAGTACTGAAAAGGAAGTATGTTGCTAACCAAGAGATAGAAATCTACCATATGGTAGGTTGTGTGTGCCTTTGGGAAAGGAACTGCTGAAATTAATCACTTCATTTATTTGGCAAATAATTTCCACTGGAGTGTAGAAGTCAAGGATTTCCTAGCTGTTTGGTTTTTTTCTTCCTTTAAGGGATAGCATGGATTTCATATCTTCATCCTTTTTCCATCCACAGCAGAGGTTAAAATGGAAAAGTTTAAACTAGGAGATTTCATGAAACCTTCCACATAAAAATAATCATGCATTTAGTATGGTCAGCACCTATTTATGGTACTGGAGTATGCAGTGCCTTGTGCAGTGACACACTGCTCTGGCACTGGGGTTAGCAAGTGCAATTTTCATAATAATAATCATTATCACAGTAAATCATCTCTTAAAAGTCAAGAGAAAGACCAATGTGCTTTGAAGAAAATGGAGTGCTCTCACCATCACTGAAGTTCAATTAGAGGTAATTATTACATTGAGGACTACTAATTGGGACAATATGTAACACTAGTCACTATTAAATATTTACATTTTAATAATGTGTTATAAAATATGAGCAATCAAATGTATTCACAGACTCATTAGCTAGCAGAATATGAATACAAGTAAAATGAATGTGATGGAATATAATTGAATTATTCTCTGCATCATAGTCTAAACATTGGACAGAGAATTGTTTTAGTTTTTGTCCTGAATTTAGTTCTTTTTAATTATAATAATATTATAATAATTTGTTATATTGAAGTTTGAGTATAAATTAATTTTAAATAACTTGGGTTGATTTCAGGGTCAAGGTACATTTTTGGGAAGGCCCTTTCTGGTAGAGCTTTCTCACTTGATGTCACTGGTGTATTTTACATCACCTTTGACAAACATGGTCCCAGGTGGACATGTCAGTGGTGTGACATGGAATAACCTGCTTCATATTCTAGACCTGTTTCACATCAAATTGCCTGGAAGGTGAATGAGAAAGCAAGTTAAAGGAGCCAAGTATTCATTGAGAAATTGGAGAAAACATAATACTTACAAGTATTACAAAGGATTACATTGTATGAGAGTTTTTGAAGGAGGAGGGGAAATGTTACTCTTTTAGAAGATATTTGCTTAACGTAATGGAGATCACTGAATATTTAGCCTGAAATCAGTGCTGTGCTTATTATCTTTGTCACAGAACATAGCCTCTTTTATGTTCATGACTTTTTTCATTGTAATTGCATTAGTGAAATAACTGTAGTTTATACTTCACTAGATGTTCATAACTGATACTTCAGTTTGCAGAAGTCTGGTGACCAAACTCATGCAATGTTGTTTGGAGGTTGGGGGTCACACACATTAACTTCAGAAGACTTTGAGTGAAAAAATCTTTTTCTGTGATGGCTTAGACTATCTTTTTTACCATTCATTAGATCCTATACGATGAGATTTTGACAGAGAGGAAAATCTGGTTTAACTGAAACTTACTTAAGCAAATCTGTGTTCTATTAGCAATCCCATTCCCCCTTGGTTTGCAGATGTTTCATTTTTTTCTGTCCCTGGCTGCACCCTTGTAATTGAGAGGGCAACTTAACCTGTGCTGAGAAATCCTTAGAGAAAATCTTACTTGACTGTGTCTCAGCTTGGAAGTTTTACCACTGACCATATGATTTCATCTGGCACTACTGAAAAATTGAGGATATTGTATGAAGCTGTAACTATTGAATAAGTAGACTTTACCTGAATGAGAAGAAACCTGGTTTAGTATGTTGGTATCTGGGTCTAATATCTTTGTATACTGCAGATTGAGCTCACAAATGTTTGATTGTTTCACTTGTACAGTATCTGTAGCTCCATAGCTAGTTTTGTGCTATATAGCTATATAAAAATGCAAACACTGTATAATATGACCTTGATTTTTGGGTCTTACTGGTTGGGTAAGTCAGTTGAAATGATTTTTCTTCATGGGATTAACTTCTTTGACACATGTGGTACCAATTAGAATAACTTCTCCTGCCCATCATCTCTTCAGTCTGGGCTACTGTATCAGAATACGTGATTGAACCCACCTTCTGTTGTTGTAATGCAAACCAGTTGGTAATAGTAGGCAATATTGTCAGATTTATTGAGTGAGAAGCAGCTTTCTGAAGATCTGGCAGTGCAATAAAAAAACATGACTAGATGGATAATTAAGTTGAGCACAGTGGAATTCAGGATTAAAGTAAATTTGATGTGGGCGAAAATGACATGCCAAAGTTGGTTGTGTAATGCAGTTTAAATTAGGAGATCATTTTCTTCTTTGTTTGAAGCATCAGTTTATGGCTCTAGGTATTTTATTCCATCCAGAGACATACTTGACTGCACATTCAAAACCTCAGTGCACAACAGTTGTGAGTGCCTTAGTGTTTTTGCAAAAGACACTCTGATGTGGGCTGACTAAATTGTTGTTCCACAGATTTTGTTGCAACACAGAGTTTCTGGTTCTTAAAAGGTGTTTCATTGGTCATAAAGAAGAAACCTTATAAAGAGCAAACCTCACATAAGAGTAAGCTGTTCAGGTCTTTTTATACCTTTAATGGTCACTGAGAAACTGAATTTCTGTGGCCATAGTGCTTCCAGTACTTAAGGGCATGAGGGAGAGAAACAGCAGAGTCCTTGCTGTGAGCAAGTGTTGGAGGAACAAGGCAGTGGCAGCCAGCTTTGGGAAGCACTAGCAGAGTGATACATCTACACTTCACCTTTCCTTCTGCCTTTGGGCTTCATCTCTTGTTGAAGAGTGAATAGGTCAAGCTAAAGAGTATTGTTTGCATGCAATAATGCATTGTTTACTTTGTGAATCACATTGTTTTATCATGTCAGTACTATAAATGCTAGATGGCAGAGGCTATGTGCAGATTTGTATTTGGGATGCATAATACAGAGTTTACTGTTCATGAGTACAGCAAACGTTACAAATGATACCATGTGCTAACATTGGGTTTTTTTCTGCTTCTCAAATCCCTTTTTTTTTCCTTTTTCTAATCCTAGATAGCAGGAGTAAATTCCCACAGTATTTGCTTCTCTGTTAAAAGTCTTTATAAAATTGATTTTATACTGAACATGTATATGTCAGACAATTAGATCCCTCTTTTGTTTTTGTTTAGGCAGAGACTGCACCAAATGGACCAGAATGTGGCTATGGTTCTTTCCACCAGCAGTATTGGCTGGATGGGAAGATAATTGCTGTTGGTGTAATTGATATCCTGCCCTATTGTGTGTCCTCTGTCTACCTCTACTATGATCCAGACTATTCTTTCTTATCTTTGGGAGTCTACTCTGCATTAAGGTAAGAGGACATTTGAGTTATCTGGTTAGATATAATAGTAAGAATTGATGCTTTTTCCTAAGCTTCACAGAATCACAGAATGTGAGGGGTTGGAAGGGACCTCTGGAGATGATCTAGTCCAGCCCCCCCTGCAAGAGCGGGAGAACCTAGAGCAGGTTGCACAGTGTCCAGTCAGGTTTGGAGTATCTCCAGAGATGGAGACTCCACCACCTCTCTGGGCAGCCTGGGCCAGTGCTCCACCATCCTCACAGTAAAAACATAAAGTTCCTCATGTTGAGATGGAACTGCCTGGGTGCTAGTTTTTTCCCATTACCTCTAGTCCTGTCACTGGGCACCACAGAAGAAAGCCTGGTCCCATCCTCCTGATACCCACCCTTTAAGTATTTATAAGCATTGATAAGATCACCCCCTCAGTCTTCTCTTCTGTAGGCTAAACAGCCCCATCTCTCTCAGCCTTTCCACATAAGAGAGGTGCTCAAGTCCCTAATCATTTTAGTAGCCCTTCTCTGTACCCAAATTGAGCTGTTATTTCCAGTCTAAACACTTACTGGTAACACTAGCAATATATTTTATGGTTTGGTTTTGGGTTTGTATTTATTTATTTTTTAATTCTGTGTTTGGTTGCATTTCAGATTTTTAATTGTCATTCTTGAAGAGGGATCTATATTTCTAGTTAGCTAACTATTTTTAAAGATTTTTAAAAAAAACATTCATAAACAAAATACCTGGGTTTTATTGCCACTGAAAATAATTTAGTATTGCTTGGTTTCAGCAGGAAAAGGCCCCTTTTTGTTTGAACAGATATAATTTTTCCTTTGACTTTTTCTTAGCCCAGTCACCAAATGAAATGAATCACTTTTATGTCTTTATGCACATTGAGATCATAAATAATAGAGTATCTAAAACCCCTTATCTTCTCAATCACTAGTCCCCAGCTGTACTAGCACTAAGTATATTTTTTAGGTATGTTAATCTCATTATCTTTGTCTTTAGAAAGCCTGATGTGGAAGAGTAATCCTATGAATTTTAAAGCCTTACATTAACTCCCAGTCTAGTCTTTCAAAATAGTAGGAACAGTGAGTAATGCTTTTCACTGTGAATAAGACTTGTATGCTAAATTGCAAGTTACTGTTTTTCTTCCATAAGCAATTTTATGATTCCATTATTACCACAAGGAAAAAACCCTAAATGAGTGGAAATACTTGTGCATCTCATTTTTTTTCCTTAGCTATTTGCTTCTCTGCTTACATATGAAGTAAGCTGGTCACAGACCAGGTGGTGTTCTCAGGGAGGTTCTGATGAGGCAGCTGGGTTGCACCTTGTGCCAGACATGTCAATTTTTGTTTCCCTGGGTCTGAGAAGTTCTAGTAACACTAGATACTTGAAATTAGGCTGATTATTTTTGCTGTGCGAGGAGAGGATATAACATAAAATACTAAGTCCTCCTAACAGTAGGGTTTGTTTTTTTTTTTAGCAATTGTGCATGTAATATTACTTTATGTAATAGACTCACCACAATCCATGCTGATGAATTCTTGAAATGGTTTTAGGTTTTCTACATGCCAAATTTAAAACTTTGCAACATGCTTGTGTGGCTAAGCTAGTGAAAAAGCAGCTTATAAATTCTGCAGCACTTAACACAATAAAAATGAGTTCCTAACAGTCTTAGAGGGAGCCAACCTGGTTCCTTCATAAAGGGGGAAAAAAACCTCTTGAGAGTTAGGGAGGATTTAGGAAGTTGCAAAGGAATCTGATACCTTGAAAGCTGTTGCCAATTTGACTCTGAGGAGGTTAAACTGCATTGCAGTGCTGTCACTTCCACTTCATCCTACTTTGAGGATTTTTGCTGCTGAGTTGTAGAAAGGATGGGATTTGAAGATCATTTGAAATAGGTAGGCATGTAAGTAAAGAATGAGGGGAGGAGAAGCTACTTGTGAAATACTAGCCTTAGCAAAGGAAAACAACCATCCAGAAATATTGTGATTCTTATTTGCTGGATTCAGCCTTCCCCCAACTACCTAAAATCATGAATAGCAGGCAAGCTGAGTGTTCACAATCTCTCTTTTGTAGGAGGACAAGTACTTGAACTTCTTTTGGAATTGGCTCATGTAGCACTGAAATACTATGTCTGAATTGTGTATTTATGGAACAAATATATATGCATCTTCCTCACTAACTGATTACTCTTGCTAAGCACTAGTAGCCATTTTAACTCTTTAGATGTAATGTAGCATAACTGAAAGCTTTACTAAAAAGTAACTGCAAGTCTTTGGTGCATTTTCCACAGGAGAGTTTTAGGCAGAAAGCAAGCAGGTAGAATCATAGAATGGCCAGGTTGGAAGGGACCCTAAAGATCATCTAGTTCCAACCTCCCCACACTGAGTAGGGATGCCAATCACTAGACCAGGTCACCCAGGGCCGCATCCAGCCTGGCCTTGAACACTGCCAGGGATGGGGCAGCCACAACCTCTCCGGGCAACCTGTGCCAGTGCCTAACCACTCTCTGGGTAAAGAACTTCCTTCTAATCTCCAATCTAAATTTCCCCTCCTTCAGCTTATAACCATTCCCCCTTGTCCTATCACAGTCTGACTGCTTAAAAAATCTCTCCCCTTCTGTCTTTTATAATCCCCCTTTAGGTACTAGAAAACTGCTGTAAGAAGTAGGTGTGTGTTACCCCATACAGTAATGCCTCATAGCTGCTTCTGGTGTAAAATGATCCCAGAATCGCCAAGGCTGGAAAAGAGCCTCAGGATCATCAAGTCCAGCCTATGACCCAACAATACGGCATCAGCTAAACCATGCCACTAAGTGTCACATTCAATCTCTTCTTAAACACCTCCAGGGATGGTGACTCCACCACCTCCCTGGGCAGCCTATTCCAGTGCCCAGTCACCCTCTGTGTGAGGAAGTGCTTCCTAATGTCCAGCCTAAACCTCCCTTATTGCAGTTTCAGGCCATGCCCTCTCATCCTGTCACTAGTTTTCAGGGAGAAGAGCCTGACCCCTACCTGACTACAACTTCCTTTCAGGTAGTTGTATAGAGTGATAAGGTCCCCTCTGAGTCTCCTCTTCTCCAAGCTGAACAGCCCCAGCTCCCTAAGCCTCTCTTCATAAGACTTTCCCTCCAGCCCCTTCACCAGTCTCATTGCTCTCCTCTGAACCTGCTCTAGCACCTCAATATCTTTCTTGATGATGGAGTCAGAAGGTTCAAAAAATGTATAGGTATGGTGCCTGGGGACATGGTTTAGTGTGGGGGGAAGTGGGAATGTTAGGAGGAGAAGAGGCTCACGGGAAACCTTATCACTATCTACAACTACCTGGAAGGAGGTTGGAGTGAGATGGGGGTAGTTCTCCCAAGTTAACAATGAGAGGACAAGAGGAAATGGCCTCAAGTTGCACCAGGGAAGATTTAGATTGGATATAAGGAGGAATTTCTTCACTGANTGAGGAGAGGCTGAGGGAGCTGGGCATGTTTAGTTAAGAGAAGAGGAGGCTGAGGGGGAACCTCATTGCTCTCTACAACTACCTGAAAGGGTTGTAGGGTGGGGGTTGGCCTCTTTTCTTTAGTAACTAGTGACAGAAGCAGAGGGAATGGTTTGGAGTTGTGACAGGGGGATTAGAATGGATATGAGGAAGAAATTCTTTAGAGAAAGAGTGGTGAGGCACTGGAACAGCCTTCCCATGGAGGTGGTAGAGTCACCATCCCTGGAGGTGTTTAAGAAACATGTAGACAAGGTCTTCCAGGACATGCTCTAGTGAGGGCAGGGCTTGTGTTTTGTGGGGTTTTTTGTTAATTTATATTTTTTTGGTTGGACTTGGTGATCTGAGAGGTCCTTTCCAACCATGAATATTCTGTGATGTAAAGACACTGGCATTAGTGCTAAGCAAGCTAGATTTGGTATCATATGCACTAATTCACTTGCACAAAGCTTTCTTGCCCATGGTAAGACTTGCTGCTGCAGCCCAATTTTTACCTCATTATGTTGTTTTTCACTTTGAGTCTCTTTGGTTTATTAGATAACAGATAGTGTGGTCCGACTGGAAAGAGTGTTGAAGAGGTTTTGAAATGCAAAGATAATGTTTTTTTTCCCCTGTGATGTTCCAGCTTTTTGAATTTGAGGCAGGTATTTGTTTAACTAGGTGCAGGATAATCTGCATGAAATGGTAAGGTTGTTTAACTTCATGCCATCTCTTAAAGATTATGTAGATTAAGTTTTTGCTTGGGCATTTTTCAGTACATAAATCACACTTCTGGAATCTGTTCTATTTCCCTGGATTTTCAGATATGGAGTAACTTATTTCTAGACATTCTCCTCTTTGAACAGTTGTATATAGTTATAACAAACTCGTGATGGTCTCAGCAAACTACATGCAACTGAAATGTTAGCATTTCAGTACATTTAAAGGTCCTTATTGGTTTTATTGCTTAAATATTAAATATTAATAGTTAATATTAATAATTATTGCTAATAATTATTAATTATATAATAGTATTAACAGTATTGATTAAATAATTATTAATATAATATATTATATATAGGATATATGTATATATAATATATAATAATATA